>JAAAKQ030494600.1:0-21034 GCA_010016005.3 Zanna intricata
CTATCTCTCTCGCTTGTCTAGGCACGCGCTGCCCTTGAAATTACTTATAAATGTAGTGTGCGCATTTTAAAACTTCCATAAAGGAATTGAGTGAAGTCTAAAAAACATGATTCTTCTTTCTGAGACACATTGCAATCGCGGACCGTATTGATACAGCCCGGGGACCGGATGCGGCCCGTGGGCCGTATCTTTGACATAACTGATTTAATGGTATGTAGTATGTAGATTAGTTATCATTAAAAATAAACAGATAACTAAACTTAAGCAGCAGCTCCATCATTACCTCTAGTTCAAAAACCATGATTTTGAAACAAAAATAATAAAAAACAAATATATACGAAATAAATTTACGGGATTTGATAAAAAATATGTGAAATTTTAGTTTTTTTCAAAAAATCTTTATTTATTCATCAATATTGATTTTCTCACCTTAAAAATACTCCTTTTCAGAATAAATATATTTGAACCAGCACTTTTTCCAATCTTTGAAGCACCTCTGGAACACATTTTCCAAAATGGCGTTTAACTCTTTCAGTGATTCAGTATTATCTCTTCAATGTTGCTAAAACATTGTCTTTCATAATACTTTTTAGCATGGAAAATAAGAAGAAATCATATGGGCCATAACCTGATGAATACAGAGACTGAGGCAACATAACTGTGTTTTTCTGGCCAAAAATTCACAAACATGTAGTTAAGTGTGAGCAGGTGTATTATTGTGCCACAACTGTTAAAAAATTGTTTCACCACAAATCCGGCAGTTTTCTTTAGATTGCTTGCAAACGCCATAGAACTTCTGGGAAGTAATACTCATTAACTCCCTGATGGCGATTTCATGACTGTCCATAATCATTTACTGCAATTTTTCAACCTTGTCATTGGTTGTTGTTGCACTACGACATCCAGAGCCCTCATCTTCAGATCTGGGAAACATTTGTACCACTTGTAACTGCTTGTTTTATTCATAGAAGAACTGCCAAAAGCAATATTCAACATTTCCAAAGCGGTACTGCACTTAATTCCATTCTTAAAGCAAAATTTAATGTAAATTCTCTGTTCCTTTTTTTAACAAGTTAAAAATCATTGACCACACTAAAACACATGTAACCATTCTGACAGCAAACAATAAACTAAGCATCCAAATGGCAACAAATATAAACATACGTTAGGGAAAAAAGTACCAACAAAAAAAATATTGTGGCAATTTGGGCCTGCCTGGAGAAATTAAAAATTTTATATATTTTTTTATCAAACCTTATGTACGTAAATTAAAGCTTACAAAATTTACAGAAATTTTAATAAAAATATTTTGTAATATTCTGAATATAAGCAAATCATGTTCCAGCAGAATGTTTTCTGAATTCACTTGTGTAGAACATACATAGCAAAAGAGCAAAAGGACCATAAATGAAGAATATTTTGTTTTATTTGATGCTTAGAATGCATTATGGTAGAACATTATTATGGTTAAAAATAAAATAAATTCTTAATCTTTTTCTAACAACTAATTTTTAACTTTGAACTCAAAAAAAGTAGGTTTTTCAAGGCTTCTTGAGTTTTCCTCACTGAAAATTATTTTCAATGAAAAGTTTCAGCATATAAAAATGAAAGTAAACTTTAATTTTCAACTATGATACCCTTCAGTATAACAGATAAGACTTGCTACCCAGAGGAACATTGGGTTATTCAACTAGTAATAATACAAAATCAACTGCAGGAAGAAAAATGTAGCTGTGGAACAACTAAGAATAAGAGAAGAGATAATGTATATGTAAATTAAATAAGTTAAACCACTAAAACTAAGGAAACATCAGCTTAAGTCAAGTCTAGAATAAAAAAAATGTTATTGTTATTATTCATACTTTATAGATAATTAAGTTATTACTCATTGTGTTCATAAAGTCCTCACGACCTTCTGAACGTCTCACACCCGTCTCCAGCTGGCTGTAGCTCCTAGGCTGAGTACTACTGGTTTACTATGAGCAGCCATCACAAGTAGGTACTGCTTTTAACAAGCAACACTGTTTAAAATTACGTCATAATATATTTTATGTTGTTATTGCATTTTATATTAACATCTGAAATAACACAAATCTATTCTACCAAAGAAAACATACAAAACTTCATACCAACAGACTTGTAAAAAAAAAATCTTTTAAACATAACTAGTGTATTAATATTCCATATTCTGATGATTAACTTTAAATTTAAAACATATAGTTTTTAGTATTTATTATTGAGCACTACTAAAAAAAAAAAGGTATTTTTTAATAAAAGAAGTAAAATCATTCATTATTTGGCAACTTAAATCTGAAGAGGGCAAAGACTTTCATGAAGAATTACAAATTTTTAACTCCTCTTTCCGCAAATTTCAATTGGAAAATCACAAAAGTACTTGCATTTAAAACAAATGAATGTCAAAAAAAAGAATGGATGGTAATATTTTGTTTATGCAGATGTAACATAAATCTGCACTATAAAATGTTACAAGTAACAGCGGCCTGTAGAGTAACATGATTAAATTTGGCATTTTAACTTTTTAAATAACTAAACACTTGAGGTACAAGAAAGAATTTGGCAATTTTATTAAATAGATCAAGATGAGATGATCCAACTAAACAAGGTAGGGTATAAAAATAACAAATTTGGTTAAGTTATCATATATATTCACTTAAAACGATCCTCTGTGAATATAACACATCAATGCACAACAAACTAGCCGAGTAATTATGAAGTGCCAAAAATATTTTTCCTATTATGTGCAGATGTATTTTCTGTTTCTTTTTTCATAAAAGATTATTATAACATTATGCTTGAACCTTATAAATGGGAATAAGCATTCTCTAGGGATAGTAATCAGTATGTTTAATTAAACTGACATTTACAAACTGGTTTTAATAAATGACCACAAGAAGTATTACATACATCCGATAAGCTTTGCTTTTAATCAGTACAATAGATATTTACTCTTACATTTTATACGCAGAGGCGAAGTTTCATCTGATAATCAACTCAAAAATTTAGCATAATAGAATTTTATACAACAGCAAACAAAATTTTAAAATCTTAAGCAAGTCACCGCTCACTTAGCCCCAAAACAAAGTGGCTGCCCCATATATTATACAGTAATAAACACATTATAAATGGAAGTAGGGCAACAGTTGACACAATTCCCGTGATATATTTTCAAAAAACAAAGCTTGAAGGAAAAAAAAATAAAATAAAGGTAGAGTAATTATCAATCAAAATTCAGAACTGCCTCTGTTGAAGGTACGATTGGAATGATTAACCATATATTGTCCACAAGCATCCAACAAATATATTATATCCAAAAAATAAGAATAAGATCAACCATCAAGAAAAATCTTCCTAAAAATTAATTAGTTTTAACAGCTGTTTCTAAAAAAAAAAAAAAAAATTCACTATCATTATATGAGTTATAAACATATATTATATTTCACCCATGTACTGGATCCTATGACTATACGTATAAAAAAAAACCAGTTCAATCACGCAACAAACATGCTTTTATAGTATCATAATTTGTGATTTATTAATAAATTTAGATATAAAAATTAAAAAAACAAATTACCTTCCTTGGTGTTTTGTATTTTAGGAACTTGATCATTAGATTCACCAGAAACACTATTACTATCGGCACTTCCCTCCTGAAATAGAAAACAAACTTAAGTAATAAACAAAATATAAAATAATCATGGCTTAATAGCTACTCTTTAAAAATTAGCACAGATAAATAATAAAAATATTATAAATGGAGTTGAACAAGAAAATAATCACACAAAACTTTTAGAATAAATATTAAAAACCAACAGAACGTTCAATTATGTCAAGTGAGGTCATGTAAAAAAGATGCATACAAGGAAATAATGTTTTGAGAAAACATTGTTAAGATTTGTAATGATTTAAACTCATAAATTACCGAATATTTGGTTTTCAGACCCAAATGAAAGTTTTAAATTAACACACCACTTTTTTAAAATCATGAATTGAAATATACTTATTTTGATAAATTAATATAAAAAACTGTTGAAGAAAATTTATTTTCATAAGCCCCTTTTAGAGAGATGATCTTCGACTATGTTTTTATATGTCCTTTCTAAATACATGGCTTCTTATATAGCATTCAACAATTTAGTAAAACAAAAAATAAGTAAATGTGGTATTATCAAAATATATTTACATATATTCAATACAAAATCAAATCTGCAACATAAATAAAACAAATATCACTTGGATTACTTAAAATTTTGATTTTGCATTCTGAACAGAAATTACATGAATCTGTTTTAGGTAATGAGAACCCATAAAAAAACTTATTGAATGTCTTATAAGCTAATTCTTTTAATCTTTTGGTATAACTTTTTAGGATACAGATTTGGATTTTCTTGAATAATGGGACTCCCACTAGGAATAAGTGTTAAATGCTTTTTAGTTGGATCCCAAACATTATTATCTACTGAATGAGGTCTATTTTGATGGGTTATCCACTTCTCTCCAAATGTTCATTATTTCGGATTTTTTTGCTGGATAATACGTAACCTTTTCTCTAAAACTTGATAGACACCATATAAAATTTTTGACATACAATTGTTTCGGAACCACTAACTTTACATTCTACTTACAAATATTTTCCCTTTTGTGCTTAGTACCTACATGCTAAATGGAAGAAGATTTACATTGCAGTAATCCAGCTAGTAGAACATCTTTGTTGTTCTTTACAACCCTTATAAAAAACTGATTGTACAGGCCCTCTTAGTTTTCAGCATTTATTCTTTTTCAGAATATTTCTTTGCAACAATCCAAAAGAACTTTAAATGGTTTACCAAAATTTCTCTTACCAGATATATGCCTTACCTGAATATCTTTGTTTTTTGTTGCCCTCACATTTTTCACCAATCAATTTTTACAATTTGTTTTTTTTTCACTAATATCTACATTTTCACTTAAAACATCATTTTGATTTGATTCACTACTCATTTTTGAAAGAAATAATAAGATCAAAATATAAATACACTGAACTCCAACAATAACTATAAATATAACCTCGTCACTGCTTATTTGATTTCATCATCCTGACATTCAAGTAAAAATAAAATGAAATGAATCTTTACAAACAAAGAAAGAAAACCATGGAGAATCTAGAAATATCATCTACCTAAAAAGGGCATATACTTGCATACACCCTTTTTACATAGAACTCCTACATTTAAAGTAAAAAAAAATATATAAATTCCATAATTTAAAATAATAATATAACCAACCAATGCTCTTTATATGTGACAATGAAATACTGTTACCAGGTTAACAAGTAACTGCTATACTAAATACAAATGTGAGTACAAATTAATATTCTGTCATGAATAAAACATTTAAAAAATACCAATGTTTGTTTTCATGCCTACCCACTAAACTAACACATACGTGCTCACACACATACCAAAATTATGTAAGAATACTGTTAAAACAGTAACTCATTTAAATTATGAGTTATTGTTACAAATATCTCAAAAACAACTTAAGCAAAACAATCTCAAGATATCTCAAAACAAAATAAGCAAATTGCTGCAAAACCCCACCATGAATCAGTTTTATAAAAGCCTGAAAGCAAAAATATCAAAACTGTACAATTTATTCTGAATTACTCATGACTTCGAACAGTAGTTACCTCAAATTGTTGAAGTAAATCAATTATCGATGGAATTACAACATTGGAATCAGTTATCAATGAAAAGCCTAGTAAGACTTTTCTCAAATGCACATTCTTATCATTATTATTACTGTTCTCTTAATTATTAATCCATTTATTTCATCTTTTGGCAGTTTTATGGGATTGTTTTTTTTTTCAATTACCAGAAATTTTTTTTTAATTCAGAACACAAAAGTAAGCTACAGGAACATTTGATACACAATTAATTTAGCTGCCTACGTACCCCAAATCAATAAAGCTATGCCACATATTTGGAGAATTCAAGAATACACTTATCAATATATATATATATATATATATATACAATAAATAACCTCATATAAAAGTTCATTTATCATTTCAATTAATTCCTATTTCACAAACAACCAAAGAAACCATCAACTGGACAAAATACAATCTCTCTAATTCTAACACTGGAGTACTCGATTCCCAATTCTACAGCAAAATCAAAGTAACTTATTGCATGCAAAATCTAAAATAAACATCATTTAAAAAGGCACATTATTTGGCCTCATATAAACTCTTACTTGGACTTACATTTTGATTGGTATAGACTCTTCAGAAAGTTTAAATATAAAAATCGAAAAAGGTTAAATTTTAATGAAATTTCTTACATGAAAGATTGCTAAAAAAAAACCACCTTGGATTTGATTTTAATACCATATAAAAGAGATAAATGCAACAACCACTAAAATAAAACGCATTCAACAGAAATATTCTCCTGGGAAACAACATACAACTTCCAAAAATGAGACCAGTTATCAATGAAAAGCCTAGTAAGATTTCACCTTAACGCACATTCTTATTATTATTACTGTTCTCTTAATTATTAATCCACTTATTTCATGTTTTGGCAGTTTTATGGATTTTTTTTTTTCAATAACTAAAAAGTTAGTTTTTCTGCCATTTTGGGGGTCTTACACTTGATTTACAAAATTTATATTAATATATTTTATGCATTTTGGTAACCCTTACATTATAGTGCATTTGAACCAACTTGATAGCTTACATCTTTATTCCATAATGATTACAAGATTAAAATTTTGGCAGCCATTTTGAGGTGAACGCAATTATTTTTGTAATCCTCCAACAATCCTTAATCCGAAATCAAAATCAGATAAAAAGTGTTCGCACACATACATATATATTGAATTTAATATGTAACAAATTGTTTATTTGTTAAAAAAACATTTTAAAACTTATTGTATTCAACACAGTGATCTAAACACAACTGATCATCGTAACAGTTTTCCTTTAAATAAAGTTATACAGCACGTCTTCATAATAGTTTCTAAAGGAATCGAACTGTTCTGTGGGTTAAATTAAACAGGATATTTCTTCTTATCTTAGAAGATACACAGATAAAGTACAATCACTTTTTCTCATTTCCCTGGAATAATGTCTACTATTATCAACTTGTATTTATGTCACTAATTTTAATGAGCAAACATCCTAATGATTAACTGTAATTTTCTGACCTTCAATTATTTGTTTATTTTACTTTTTATCTTTTGTCCATTAGAAAAAATGCCAGTGTATCAAACTGTTTTGAATAATAATTTATTTATTCACTGACAAACCATTCGATTAGAATAGAAACCATATAAAAAAAAAATAAACACTAACAATAAAAAAACACACACCATCTTAAGTCAATGTCAAACACACGCTCAAGGCATAATTAAAATGGTAAAAAGGGTTCATATAGCATAAACGGGAATAGCGGTCTGTATGCGATGGCGAACATGATTTCTAAATCACAAACAGGAGGGACGAATATCGAATTATAGCAGGAGTTTATAATTGCAAGGCCTATTCGTTTAGGGTTTAAGCAACCGATGACTTCAGTGAATGTCACACATTAAATTTTCAAAGTAACTAAAAAATTTAAATCTTTAACTGATCTTGGTTCAGATTTATGATGTACGCGAAATGAGCTAGTACACCGCGACTTTGACCATAAGCTTTTACTTTTGGCCTTGAACTACATCTCATTCTTTATATGTAACTTTAACTACATAAAATTTTTTCTATTAATAAAATTTGCAATATTCTTAACCGTTTCACTTTGTTAAAGCATTTTCTTTAAACAACAATTTCATTATTACAGTCATGCTATCGAGGACTAGAGGCCATATAAGTCACGTTCAATTAAGTGCTTCAACTTGAGTACAACTTAATAAAAAAATTACTGCACGTAATAATTGAATTTTGCAATAGTGCTAAGTGGTAATATGTCATTCGCACATTTCTACATAAGAAAAGTTTTAAATGTAGCAACTGAGGTTCCGTTAATTAACGTGTACAAATAGATTAACAAAGTTATACAAATTCTTACAGTCAAATCAAATAACGTTCGTTTAAATGTTAAATAATATCGTAGCATGAAATTTTGTGTTTCAGATTACACCGTTCACCCTTGATTAATCTTAAAAAGATTGGTTTAACATTCATAAAATTTTGTAAAAAAAAATTCATTCAATTTGAATGATTACTGAATCTTTACAAACAAATATTATTGTATAATTAAAATTAGAATTATAAAAACCATTATAAAGAAATAGGACACCACAATCACATAACACAATCTACGTCACTCGCATTTATTTTACCTTTAGCGGTCGCTAAAGATATGTTAACGAACGCTAACGATATGTTTTCGTCTAGAGATACATTCTTTAATATTTGTATGAATTTGTGAATGAATTAACCGACTTCAATGTGGCTTTTCCATGATTTCTTAATCCCTATGAAAGACATTTTGCACTGGTTTTGAATTAAGTCTTTTTATAAGATGGCCATACTAATCGCTTGCAAGTATTCTTTCGCGTACATGTACATGATCTAATTCTTATGTACAAACATTTTTGTCATCAAAAGTTTTTACAATTATTTTTTTCTTGTAAAACACAAAACGACGTAGACTGTAAACCCTACCATTACCAAGAGATCTTCTCGTTAAGCACCTTTTTCTTGTAAAACACAACACGACGTAAACTGCAAAGCCTACCGTTACAGAGATCTTCTCGTTAAGCATCTAAGTGTTTTTACTAGCAGAACACTTGTCTAGAACGATATAGTAAGTAGGTCTACCTGACTAAATCAAAGACAAATAATAATAATAATAACAGAACTAAATAAAGATTAAAAACAATCAGTATATTATTAATAAATTACTTAATATTATGCATTTAAATATAACTCCATGGCGGTACGTCCATGTTCTTAATATAAAGATCCTGTAAATAACACGCGTTTGAATGAATATTGTTTACTGTTGTATCTGTTTGATGGTTATAATTAGTTTTCACCACGACTCGGCAAAATAAACCAAGACTCATACTCCAACAATGATATTCTAATTACTATACAAGAACTCATTGACGTATGACAACGAAATACTAAATAGTAGGAACTGGAGTTTCTTTATACAATGGGTTTATCTACAAGGATAAATAACAATTCAACCTGCTCTATCAATCTACATGACGCACAATAATTTTTTTCATTCTGAATAATCGACTTTCATCCATCCCTTTAGGGAATCTACTCAAAAGAGAATACTAGATTGAAGATGTATAATTTTTTTCAATAAAATCAAGCTATTACGAACCCACATCATCAAGCTGAAACAAAGTATTCTGATTAGAATAACTACGTATTGCTTTCGCAATGCTTGTTTTCTTCATTCAACAAATATGAATTTTTTCAACCTTTATGCACATAATATTATTTAATAACGACTGTAATAAACACTCTCCTATTACTCGTGTTCTTTACGCAGATTCTTACATTGTTTTGTTGATGATGTTTATTTGCTGATAAGATTGAAAGGTTATCATATTTTTCGTTGTATTTGGCGTAACAGTAGAAAATGGAAATTGTGGAACATCATACGGCAATTCTTGCTAAGAAGAGATTCTGCACCTAATTTTTTTCTTCCCAGTTACTTTCTATAAATACTCTATGGCGTTCATTTATTTTTTGCGTAATAAAGCTCTGGAAATTATGTAATTCCAGCGAAACCAGGGTTCGCTATGTTATTGGAAAACTATTTCCGAATAAGTGCAGTATAGTACTAGCAGAATTAAATGAACAACAGAAAAAATTTGAATAGAATATAATATAATTTACTATACACGTTAATTAATTTCAACAATTTTATTGTTTTTTACAATAGTTTATCAGTGTGTGTCAATTCTACAACTGTATTAATAGAATTATCTAGTATATTCAAAATGAAAAAATTAATTGGTTATTTCAACAACAAAAAAAACCATTACTTTTCAATTATTCCAAGAACTCCTTTATGTTAATAATCATGTCCACATCCAAAACCAATAAAAAATATACTTATTTCTTTAATGCCATTATTTAATTTCTCAAATGGAGTAACTATATTATTTTATTACAAATGCCAAATTATTTCCCTTACAAATTTTCACTAAGTTACTCACAGAAGCAACCAACAATTTAAAGCACTGTAATCAAATAGAACAGAAATGAAGTTTTCTACTTCGCTACTAACTAAAACTAAAGTTCTCTAATTTCAATTAAATAAGGAAGTTATTACAATTAGAATACAAGAGTAGAGTGTAATAATGATGGAATTTACATCAGCATTTGACAATTAGTGACCCAGCTCCATTGTTTTTTTTTATTGAGAATGATCATTTGATACATCAGTAACATCCCATTGGTAAAGTTATGAAGAAAGAATTAAATTTCAATAGGCCATGCTAAACAATAACAAATTTTATCAAAAATTGATAAAATATGTAGGGATATGTAGTAGATAAAAACGACAATTACTGTTATAATATATTATTACTTAACTAAAATTACTATTATTACTTTTAAGTATTCAACTTAAAAGAGACCAACCATTACTTACTTCAGTCTACTGGCCAACACTTTTTTTTTTTTGTTTTGCATAGGAAGAGGAAAAAGCTCTACCAGCCGACATCTGCCCGCACAGATGACAGTGTGGAGCTCTCACCCGCTAAAATACAGCTGAGATCAGTAGGGAACAGGAATCGCCTTTCGGCATAACATCAGCCAACAGGCCAACACTTAGCTTAAGTCTATTTCACTTGACTTAATCTATTGGCAAACACTCGCATAATAATTTTAAAAATTATATCCATCCAATTCTATGCACTTGTCAACATATTTGACCAAGTTCCTGCTACTCTTGTTAGCAGTATATTTCCTGGATGACATTGGTATTGGTTGTCTTTAATTTCTGCGGGGTGTGTGAATTGCTCTTGTGCGACACATAATATGAGATTTCAATTCTAAATAGGTTCAATCATGAATACATGTTCAACAGTTAACTTTCTTTCTTTTATCTGTTTAGCCTCCAGAACTACCGTTAAGGTATTACTTCAGAGGATGAATGATGTGTATGAATGCGAATGAAGTGTAGTCTTGTACAATCTCAGGTCGACCACTCCTAAGAAGTGTGGTTAATTGAAACCCAACCACCAAAGAACACCGGTATCCACATTCAACAGTTAACTGCATTTTAACAAACGACATATGATTATGCAATCTTGTTCAAAAGTCAATGCTTGACACATAATGACAGTACTCAAATGTGCAAGTCATTAACAGTCCTCCCCACTCCAGCTCCAGTAGTACCAGCATCTTCCACATTATTTTACCTTTCTCACACCAGTATGTGAATTTAGTATAAACTACTGAGTGATGGGGCCTCTTTTAAGTTGAATGTCCTGTACTATAACCACCACTAGTTTTAAAACTTTTTAATTTATTTTAAAATTGATAATATAATTAAAAATGTTTTGACAAGAAAAAATCAAACAAAAATTTTCTTTGAAGTAACTCCACAGAAAGAAAACTAACAATAGTCAGATCAGGATATCTGGGTGACCAAAATTCTTTAGAAATGATTCTTCCACCGAAAAACTCCTGCAGTATCTCAATAGTAGAACAAGCACTATGGCAAAAGCACTATCCTTTGCATCCAGCAGTCATGCTCATCCTCTTGCAGTAAGGTTTTGAACTTTTGGATAGATTCTTAGTGGACAGCAACATCCAAATCTTTTTCAAAAAACAAGTATATTATTATTATTCATTGCCTATTTTTGGTAGAGATTCAAAGCAAATGTGTGGCTTTACAGTACCTTAGTTCCGATAGTTATTAAAAAATCAACCAAGGTAAAACCACGCTTCATCTGTGAAAAAACTTGATCTAAAATGACAATGTTGCCTCTAATGAACTTTGTGAACTACTGACAGTAATGAACACTTTCAGCATAATCAGTAATAATTAGCTCATGGAAAACATGCATTTGATATGGATAAGATTTTAGCATTCTCCACTGCAGTATAGTAGGCTGAACCTAGTGAAATGTTCTTATCCACACTTAGTCTCTCTTATGAAGAGATTTTACAACTGGCATTTTAATGTTTTGTACGATCTGCATCATTAAAACTGATCTGATTTGGCACATTTCTGGTCTAACACCAAACTTGTTTAACAAAATTTTTTAACTAACTTCTGAATAACACTTTTCACTGGTGCTTCCTTTTTAAATTTCCCTTGAACTTTCGCCGACACAAAACATGAGATTTCAACTCTAAATAAGCTGTTCCATCATGAATACACATTCAACAGTTAACTGCATTTTAACAAACGAACATGATTATGCAATCCTGTTCAAAAGTCAATGCTTGACACAATTGGCAATACTCAAATGTGCAAGCCATAAACAGTCCTCCCCACTCCAGCTCCAGTCATACCAACATCTTTCACACTATTTTACCTTTCTCATACCAGCATATTCATTTAGTATAAACTTCTGAGTGATGGGGCCTCTTTTAAGTTCAACATTCTGTACTATACTACTACCATTTAAAAAATTTTTTTTAATATATTTTAAAATTGATAACATAAACATGTTTTGATAATAAAAAAATTAGATTTTTGAATCTGTATTTAATATCAGCAGCCTTCTTTTCAAGTGAAAACTCTTCTTGCTAATTATTGCCAGCTACTGTTTTTGTGTTTGGTTATCATTCTTGCTGTGTTCCCTAAAGGGAACAGACTAAATAATTTTGATTATCACTTCACATCTACAGTTATGCTCTAACTACAAAGGGGAAAACTCGAGCCTTTTCAAGGAATGATTTAAACTCATTAAATTACACAAAAACACTATTTTTAAGGCACCATATTATTGAGAAATAGTAGCCTGATGACTAATTTTGAGTAACTTTACAACACTAGATATTCACATTAAACAATATTAAATATATTATATACATAGTAATGTAAGAATGTTTGGTTGGCATTTTACCACTACAAAATAGAATTAATAGAGAATACTATTATCAATGGAAGCTGCAGTAAATTCTAAAACAGAATTTATCGAGACAAAAAATTCCCTTACTATTACATTTTAAAGAAACAATAAAAAGAGCCATTTAATTTGACAGAATAAGCTATATATTACTTTTTTCAGCTTTATTTCAAGTATGTCTTAGTTGCCTAATAAGATTAGAAAAAGATTTTAACTCTGTTTACGGATATGTATTCAAGCTACGGTTTAAATCCTACTAAGACAGTTACTTCTATATAGATTTTAAAATAATTGTGAATATCGGTATTGTTTGGTAGTTGGGTTTCAATTAACCACACATCTCAGGAATGGTCAAACTGAGACTGCACAAGAGTACACTTCATTTACATGCTTATATATCATCCTCATTCAATTTCTGAAGTAATACTTTACAGTGGTTCTGGAGGATAAACCAAATAAATGAATACCTTAAAAGATAGTGTACTTGACTATATAATATGCAGGAAATTTTACTTTCAACCACCTAATTTCCTACCATCCTAACACTCATCAGTTGGTCTCTGTAACCAACTAAGTGAGGATCTGTACTACACAACTAATTTACTTGTTATAAATTTATTTAAGGCTATGTTTTTGGATTGTTAATTAATTGTACGTATCTATGCACAATTTACCATAACCATCAACAGTAGCATAAACTTGAGTTCCATACTCTGTAAAATAATAAGATAGTATGAGGAAACAGATTTTTTTTAACTGCATTATCTTTACCCCAGTAGACATATGTCAAAAGTTAAATTATTCATACTTTATTTTAACATTAATAATTTAGTTTATTAAAAACTCATGAAGTACTTCAATACTGAAATATATGCCTGAAGTTTCTGAACTTTTATACACCAATTAATATTCCACACTTAAAGTAGTACTAGTCTTTCAATACATTAGTGTGTTACTTGCTACCTATACAAGGTGACTTGTTATGACATAAAAGATCAATTTATCTATCAATAGGCAAAATTTTCAATAGATATATTTTATTGAAACAGCAATTTTTCTTTAAATATAACTGAGATAAACATTATTAGATTTCTGTTAAAACTCTGAGGTTAAATAATTACAATGTACCTACCTCATAAGCTAAACTGGAATGAGTAAGAATTAGTATAGGAATTTTTCATATCAGTTTTTTTTTTTTTTGGTAATTTTTGGTATTATCCTAAATCAACAAGCAAGCCAACTCTCAGATTTTTTTTACAATAAACATAACTGCATGTATGGACATTATTATTTTTGTATTTTTGGATCTTAACAATAGACTCAACTATGAAAATTGTTAAATTCTCTCAAATTCTGAGAGAGAATTCGTAGCTAGGGTGTTAAATGATCCATTTATTTGGTTTGAATTTTTTTTTAAGTAATAGGAACCATACATTAAGAAGTGAAATTAGGACAAAGATGTCTGTTTTTTCAAGTGAAGGTATCCTACATGTTAAATCTTAGGCCCTATTTTACTTCTAACATAAACTAATAAACTGAAATAAGTTTAACAAAGAATAGTGCTACCACATCAGCACATTATGTATTAACCATCTGTTCAAAAGTTTACATCAACTCATTACAAACTGTTAAGTCAATTTACATTAAGCCCATGAATATCTAAGTAGAAATAAATTAATATTATATAATGAATTATGTGAATCTTTTGAGTTAAACTAAATTTCAGAATTAATAGAATATAATAAATAATAAAACAAATTAAAACAAATCAATTTGTGTGTAAATTTCAAATCAAGCAATAAATTTTTAAGGGTTACCATTGACAATTATTCATCAATTCATCATCTGCTGAATATATTGTTTTGATTTATGAAGTAAAGTAGCAACTGATGTAAATTCTAAAGATGAACAGCTACGCTACTAAATGAAATAAATAAGAGCAGTTTAACAATCAGTCTCATTTCGTCACATAACAGATATGGACATGTTTTGAAGGAACCTTACCTATACTTATTTTTAAAGGATTTTTAAAATTCAATAAAGTACCTTTATATCTTTGTTACCAGATATTAAATTCCATAAGTAGTAAGAAATAATTATGTAAGTTATGTAGGTTTTTGTAGCATTGGGGTTATTGACAACTCAATATTATTCTGTTTTTTAATTATTACCATTTCTTTTTATTATATGTAAAACTTTAAGGATAAAAGTAAGTTAACTTTTAAAATACAACAATTTTCTTAATAAGAAAGCTAAAATTCTGACAAACAAAACAAAAATGTAGGAACTAATAATATAAGGGGACAAACAAGCAGAATAATAAAAATATTTAAAAAATAACACAAATCATTTTAACATAATTAATGTTCCCTTTTAACTAGCTTATGACAAATGACACCCAAACAAAACAGCCAAATAAGTGATCACTAGCCCCACACTTAAAGCCTTGGACAACCAATTAGAATAACAAATTTTGATTTATTTTGACAGAAACTAAACGAGAACAAAACTGGTCAGGTGATTTTAGAATAACTCAGCATCAAATAAAGGGTAAGCAGGAGTAGGTTTATAATGAATAAGAAGATAGGAATAACAGAGTATTTCAAAAAGCTTAGACAGAATCATTGTAATAAGGATAAAATCAAAACTTAAACCGACAAATCTTTCACGTCTATATGCCTAGAAGTGCCCATGATGACGATGATGAAGTGGAGTGTGTATACAAAGAAATTAATGAAGCAATTAAACATAAGAGGGAATGAAAATTTAATAATAGTTGGAGATTGAACAAAGATTTAAAAATCAACTTGTCAACTGCAAAGCATATCCAGGAGCAGACATTGATAGCGACAATAATTTAACGATAATGAAATGTAGTAGGGGTTTAAAAATCTGAAGAAAAGGTGTCAGATGAAATGGTGGAATTTAGAGAATGGAGTGGAATTTAAAGAACAGGTAAAGAAGATTTTGAAGAGGGCATCACAGAGGTCTGATTAGAAAAGATAAGGTAGAAAATATAGAAGAAGAATGGGAGTATATTAAAAAGAGAATTTTTAAATCAGCAGAAGTGAACTTAGGTGAACAAAGAGAATTGGTAGAAAAACTTGGATATCGGAGGATATATTGCAGCTGATGAACACAGAAAGTATAGGAATGCAACTGATGAAGAATGTACACCAGTCTATAATATGAAAGAAAAGATCAATAGGTGGATAGAATATATTGAAAAGGTAAAAGTTATAGGTGTGTGGAGGAAATAAATTAGAAACTGGTGTTGTAGAGGAAGAAGAGAAAGTCAAAAGGATGAAAAGGGAGATACAATACTGAGATCTGAATTTAATATCACTAAAAATTTAGTATCAATAAAAGATTTGAATGGCAGAAAGGTTCCTAGGACAGACAGGATACCTGCAGAATTACTGCACAGCACAGGTGAGGAAGTGATAGATAGATTAAATAAACTGAAGTGTAATATTTACTAAAAAGGGAAAGTTCTGTCAGACTTCAAAAAGAAGGTTATTATCATGATACCAAAGAAAGCAGAAGCAGATAAATGTGAAGAAAAAACAACAATTAGCTTAACTACTTGTGCATCAAAAATCTTAACTAGAATCTGTACAGAAGAACTGAGAGCCAAGAGGAAGAAGTGTTAGGAGAAGATCAATTTGGTTTCAGGAAAAGTAGAGGGACAAGGGAAGTAATTTTGGTTCTGAGATTAATAGTAAAAGGAAGATTAAAGAGAAATAAACCAACATACATGGCATTTATAGACTTAGTAAAAACATTTGATAACTGGAATAAAATCTTCAGTATTTTAGAAATTTCAGGATTCAGGTATAGAGATAGAAGAACAACTGCTAACATTTACAGGAACCAATCTGCAACAGTAATAATCTAAAAACAAAGTAAAGAAGCTGTAATAAAAAAAGGAGTCCAACAAGGATGTTCCCTATCCCCAGCACTTTTTAATTTTTACATAGAACCAGCAGTTAATGATGTTAATGAACAATTTAGATCTGGAGTAACAGTGCAAGATAAAAAGATTCTACGATTTGCTGATGATATAGTAATTCTAGTTGACTGTAAAAAAAGATTTAAAAGAAACAATGAATGGCATGAAGTCCTATGCCAAGAACTACCCCCATTAAAATAAACAAGAACAAAACGAAAGTAATAAAATAAAGAAGTAATATAGATGAACTACTGATACAAGATTATGGAGGTAGAAGAATTTTGTTATTTGGGAAGTAGGATTACTAAAGATTGTCGAAGCAGCAAAAATTAATTTAAATGTCAGGAAAACATTTTTGAAAGTATATGTTTGGAGCGTAGCTTTATACAGAAGTGAAACTTGGATCATCAGAGTACCTGAAAGAAAAGATTAAAAGCTTTTGAAATATGGAGCTAATAGTGGAATATAAAAATCAGATGGGTAGATTAAGTGACAAATGAAGAGGTGTTGTGACAAAATTATGAAGAAAGAAGCTTTTGTAAAAGTATAGTTAAAAAAAGAGACACACTTATAGACCACATACTAAGGCATCCTGGAATAGTTGCTTTGATATTGGAGGGACAGATAGATGGGAAATATTGTGCACGCAGGCAAAGTTTGGAATATGTAAAACAAATTGTTAGGGATGTAGGATGTAAAGGGTATACTGAAATGAAATGACTGGCACTAGATAGGGAATCTTGGAGAGCTGCATCAAACTAGTCAAATGACAGGGCAAAAAAAAATTCATAATCTATTTTATTCAAACGATATTCATTTCTCTACAAAACAAGGTAAGCTATTGCTCTACTATATTAATAAGATATAAAAAATCTGGTTAATTGGTAATATATCTTGTTTGTAGTTGAATTGCAGAATAAATTTTAATTCACTTTTTATTATGAAAAAAATCTTTGTATAATTTACTTTTGAAATTATTTTCATAACGTCAAAATTTTTGTGCTTTCAATTCAATGTGTTTATTTTATTTAATAATCTACTTCCTATTACTCATCTTTAAATAAACATTTTTCAGAAATTTTTCTATAATAATCTTTAGAATATAGATTTATTTTTCAGTTATAAATAAACAAGTATATATTACATAGTGTGCTTCCTAGTTACAACACTTTACCTAAAAGCAATCATGGTAAGACCCCTACATAAATGCCTTGCTTGCTGTATTAATTTTTTTTACTATCGTAAAGAATGCAGGTTTTTCTTCTACTGTCAAACTTCACATCCCACTAGAAAATACTTTTAAATTAAACATTACTTTGTATTGATTTAGTAGACGATGCTGTGGTTAGTTAGTTCTTAGATGACACCATTGAAACACTATATTAAAATAAGAAAATAAATAAATAAAATTATAAAAATAAATTAACCAAAATTAACCTTAACTTGCTAACCTTAATTAGTGAGCGTAGGTTAAGTTTAGCTAGATTATATCTAATATTTATTTATTTTCTTATTTTAATACAGCATTTCAGTGGCACCAACTAAGAACTAACTACAGCAGTAGATTGCCCCTACTACATTAATACCGATTACTTTACAACTAAGAAAAATGATGCATTACATAAGAGTATTAATATCATACCATAATATTTGATACTACGTTAAAATGTGTTAATAGGAACATAATTCAATAGTTAGTAGGATTAATTGTGAACATCCCATATTAATGAACAATGAATGAATGTTTTAGTTATAAAATAATAATAATAATAATAATAAATGTACTTTAATTATTTACATACAAAAAGTCATAAATTATATATAGATACATAATTTGGCAAAAAAGTATTTTATGTACACACAGATATAGTAAACGCAAAATAATGTATTACATTTGCAACTACAAAAAGAAAAAAGATTTAAAAACTTCTCTTGTAATTGTTTTTTAACTAGTAACATTATAAAAATTAAAAAAAAAAATAATACAAACATTTTTTAAGTTTGTTAATTGATTTTATTTTGAAAAATATGACTTGACAATATCTTCAGAACTACATGATAGTCATTTTTAATGAATGGTTCACTACTGAATTTTAACTTCATAATCCGTGATGTTCTTGTTTTTTAAATTACGCTCAACCATGTTATTGTTTGACAAAATGGTTCCTTAATACTGTGAGATAAGCTGGTGTTCAATCTGATATTCCAATGTAGATTTTAATGTATCAAAACTATTAATCCATGCCAACAGATATTAGCTGATAATTATTTTTCTGTTTCCTTATTTCCCGTTCTAAAAGGAACATTTTCTGAGGATTTTTTCCTATTTAACTTTTTACAAAGGGTAGGAAAACATAATTTACCTAATCATAGTTCATCCAAATCAGCAGTATAAAGACAGCATGGCATAATTGGAGAACAATGTACATACACATCTTAATTTTAATTTTTTCTCATTTTGTGAAACATTAATTTGCAAAAGTACTATTTAATTCACACAATCTAACAAGTATCATTAACACAAAAAAAGAAATTTGTTGATAAATTTAAAATTAAGTATCTTTAGTCAAGATGAGATAAAATTATATCCATTATAATGCATTACAACAGGCTAAATCCAAACACTGTTGTTTACAAACAATCCTGTCATTCCTGAAACACTAAATTCTTTCCACCCCCACCCCCCCATTTTGTTCTAATCATATATGTCCAGGACATGATCGCTGTCTTCATCTACTATGACACATTGTAGCTGGTACATCCTTCACCATTAAGACATTAAGAAACAGTTGCTTCCTCAGTAGTACTTTGGTAGGAGGTTTCTATTTTTACAAAACTTAATGACAAAAATGAATCATTTCAACTAAGTAAAATTAATAAACTCACAGCAAATATCCTTAATTAGATGTGAACCTTGATCCCCGGCATCATAAAATAACTGTCACAAGAGCAGTCAATGATGAAATTAACCCCCTTGGCCAGAATTACAATTTGTTTTTTTTATTTTTAAAATATAATAGAAAATTCTTGACACGAACAGAACATTTTTCAAAAAGTTATACACATATATTATAAAATTGTATTTAAACATTTTCTTGTCAAAACTTTACAGCTTCATAACAGATTGTAGGTTTAATTACGATTTAACTAGTTTAGCTGCATGTAAACCATTCCTGTCACAGTCCCATTATATATGGTTCCTACAACTAAAATACATCAGTATTACAAGCATTCAAATCTGGTTAAAATTATAGCAATACTTTTTAATTAGATCTGATACAAGGTTCTAAAGTATCAAATAACTGATATCTAGCAAATGATTTATTTGCATATTAAGAAGATATGTTCTTTGCCTGTGGACTAACTCATTTATTGACAGCCAAACTTTATATAACATCATTAAACAGGTACCTACATCTCCCTAATTTTTCTCTATTACTATTTTATTATTAAATTTCTTAACTGCATAATAATATTTTTTTTAATAACGATACAATAAAACTGACACTTCAACTAGTATTTAACATGTAAAGACATGTATCCTTTGTCTATAATCAAAATGTAGGTTTAGATATGATCAAAATATATAATAAAAAATTAAAAAAGTTGCCTAAAATTTCTGTGTAATAATGCTTTTCCATTTCTCATGGAAATTAAGCAAACAAGAAGAAAATTAATCTCAGTTTCAATGACACAAATTGCTGGAAAGAATATTTGTGGAAATTTACTCAATATTATTTGAATGAAACCCATCTTATGCGAGAGACTAAATCATTAAGAAATTCCATGACATTACTACCTACAACAAAGCAAATTTTTTTTCAATATGCTCAAGTTGTTTTCTTAAAACTGAAAAACAGTGTCAAACCTTCTTTAATAGTGGATGGAATTCCTTTCCCTATCTGTAATACATAATTTTTGTAAATACATGATTAATCCTGCTGTTCTATTCGGGTCATATTGACCCGAAAACATTTTTATTTACTTATAATTTTCCTCCTGTTAATGATATAAGTTTCTGATTCT
>JAAAKQ030494611.1:0-21030 GCA_010016005.3 Zanna intricata
CATGAATATTGATGAATAAATAAATATTTTTTCCTAAAAATATAAAATCACCTTACTTTTTGAACACACCTCGTATACCTATTTCCCTTAAAAGGAAAAATATGAAATAAATTATAATTTAAATCACCTCTGTTTGTGGCGGTAATCTCTGTAACATTTCAGCATTTGTAAAACCAGTATCAGTACAATTTACAACATACTGCTGTTTGTTTATGTATTCTTCTTCACCACAGTAACATCTTATAGAAAAATCAGGCCTGCAATGCTGACTAATTGCTGAACACTTATTTAATAATAATAAAGCAAATGAAATAAAAACAAACAGCATCTGCAAAAACAAAATTATAATAATTAAAGATAGTATATATTTATCATTGAGGATAGAAGAAAATCAACAGAAACTATAAGCAAAATTTATTTTAATTGCAGTACAAATTTATAAAGCAGAATGTAACAGTTTAAATAACAATTTTTTTTTAATGTGAAAAATGAGAGTAAATAAAAACTACAATAAAAATATGATACATCATTTTTGTATATCCTACCCTTCAATTTATTAATATTATGAGGGCAACTACAAAACACACATTTTTAGAAATCCTCATAAAAAGGAATACATATCATATTAGCAACTAGTTCTGATTTATAAAGTATTATTCAATATTCAAACATTAATTGTTATTGCATTATATTGTTGAAACCATGAAGTGTTTTCACTAGATAATTTTTCAGTTGTTAAGATAGTGTTAAAATTTTGAAGTTTAATTTTAATATTAAAATTAAATGTTAATTAAAATTTTAATGTTTAATTGTTTAAACTCAGTGCTAAGAAAAAATTTAATGAGAAAAATTTTAACCAGTAACTGCAATGTAATTTTTATTTTCAAATAAAATTATTTATGATACAATTTTGACTAATCATTTCTAAAATGTGTAATAAATCAGAAAAAAAAGGAATTTTTCTTTTTATAAATAATCGGAACATCTTATTGTTTTGATTTTTGTTTTTAATTTAGTAGAAAACATGATATGGAAAAATTATTAAATAACATGATTTGATATTTTCTAATATGAAAAACAAACTATTGACAAATATTTTCCATTGAACTTAATTTACCATTTTTTATTTGAATTATTATTATCTATTTATTAAATTATTAAAATTACAACTAAGTAGTTTACAGACTAAAATTCTGTAAAATTTAGTTCACAAAGACGTTTTGTGTCATTTTTGTATAGTAATTTACAAGAGTTTAAATTTCATATGTTTTATGTATCTAATTTAATGTGTGTTCATCACACATCAATTTACACGCAAATGTAGGTTGAAGGTTATCATCAATAAAATGGATTGTTATCACCCCCATTTTGTGCTATTTCAGGATTTTAATTCAAATCCAGTACAGGGAGTTAATTTAAATGAATTTAATTGTCTGTGTTGAAGATAATCAAATCCATAATAAAAGATCATGATTTTTGATCCATTATCAAAAATGAATTAAAGACATCAACTCTTTAATAGAATACCTCCAACACAGAAAAAACAACTGCCAAACTGTAATTAAGATTATGGTTGTACTAAAATTATGTTAAAAAATGTTCATTTTTTGGCAACATTGTAGAAAAATACTTTTTTTTCTTTTGGAAATTTGGAATGTTGGAATTTTTGTATTTATTTACACTCATACATATCAATCTCATTCATCCTCTGAAGTAATACCTTATGATGGTTCTGGAGGCTAAACAGAGAAAAGAAATAAAATAGTAAACGGTCTTGGCCTTTTATAACGTAACCCTCTTCATTTTGACAACAAATAGGCTACTTAACTATTAATATTCTATCAAATCTATTCCACTTGAACTAGGAGAAAACAGGGATAAAATCAATGAGTAATAATAAAAATTATTACGGCAATTAATAAGGTTGTCTAAGAGATTAGAATTGCAGAGAATGATATTTTAAACAGGGATCATTTCAGAAAGTTAGTTTTTAAGAAACAGAAAAGAAGTCATGGAAAGGGCTGAAACAAATAAAGGAGAAAAAAAGGTCAAATTATGGCTAAAATAAAAAAAACCAGTACAACAAATATCTTTATGATCCATAATTAGCCTAAATGAAAAACAGGCATTCATAACATTTTTTTTTTAATAAACATATATCTATAAA
Source organism: Zanna intricata (assembly GCA_010016005.3). Classification (NCBI taxonomy): domain Eukaryota; kingdom Metazoa; phylum Arthropoda; class Insecta; order Hemiptera; family Fulgoridae; genus Zanna; species Zanna intricata. The sequence goes on from JAAAKQ030494611.1 coordinate 2,168, forward strand.
TATTTTTTTGTGATAAAAAAAGTAATTTTAATACATCATTTTGAAATTCATAAAAACATGGATTTTTGCAAGTGCACATGCACTCTCTCCCTCCCTCTCTCTCTCTATATATATATATATATATATATATAGTTTAAAATATATTATATAATAATATATAAATATTACAATATATTATACAGTTTAAAAGTACATCATAATTTAATAAAATTAATTTTATTCATATTGTTACATTTAGGCTCACTTTATACCAAATCATCTACAGTAAATGCTGAAAGTTGTTACCATTCTGTTCCAGACACTTATCCACACTTTAACCATTGAACTACAGTGGCGAACAACTTAATCCGAAAACAGTATTTTTAACAGAAAATTTTATTTTTAAAAGAAAAAATGTTTAATAGTCAAACTTAGTCAAATTTAATAGTTTATGTGTCCTTTGTTTTTGGGATCATCTCTTTGGCATTGGTTCTGCTAAGGTAGAACAATGATTTTAAATTTCATCATGAAACTAAACCTGTACCACAGTACTAATAAGGCCATTTTTGTGCTATAATTCATTTTCCCAAATTTTCTTTTTAGTATGGCCCATAAACTTTCAATGAGATTCAGGTCAGGGGAGTTCCCTGGCCATGAGAGTACTCAAATATTTTTTTGATTTTTGAGATACTCTTTTGTTTTTTTTTAAGTGTGACACGGTGCAAGATCTTTTGGAAAATGAGTTCTGGCTTCTTCTGCATATGTGGGACTATTTTTCTTTTACACATATCAATGTATTGGTTCGATTTCATCATCCCATCTACAAGCATAAGTGCTCTTGGCCCTTCACATGTAAAACATCCCTAAAACATCTTTTAGCTAGGTGTTTGGGAACTTGTTGCAGGTGTGCTGGTGTAGTAGTCTTCTCATGCTGACTTATAAATTCGGCTACTCTTTCCCCTTGGACAAAGAAATGCTTCTTTTAAGGTTTCAAAGCAATCCTTCCAACAGTCTTCTACAAACAGTCATATCAAAAACATTACTGGCACAACATTAATGGCTCTTAAGTCCCTGTTAAGGTGAACAGCTGACAACTGTGGATTAATTTTGCTTTTTCTTCTTTTGCTAATCCTGAGTAGACATGGTTTTCTTTTCTCATCCACAAACTAAAAAAACATAGTGAGAAACACCAAACAGCAAGCAGTCTGCTACAAAATGAAAATTCCCTTTGTTTGGATTAGTTTGTTCACTACTATAGATATGTTTCTTAACATCCTGGGTGTGATTGTTTGTATTGTGGCAGTAATGTTCATCTTAAGTTCTTCTATGATATTAGGATTGTTTTGATGAACCTTTTCCTTTAGAAAACGCCATAGAAAGAAATCAAAACTGGAGAGGTCTGGGGATCATGGTAATCAGAGATCTATCTGATAATTTTTAAAATTACTGTAAAGTATTAATATTAATTTTCACTTAGTACTCAAAACATGAAAATTTCATGTAATATTACAAATTTAAAGTGGGTGAATACGAACCTGAAATACGCGAAAAACGGATCACTAACTAAAAATTCAAAAAAACTGTTAAAACAGTTCTTTGAAACTGATAATTTTGAAAATAATTCCAATTATTATATTTTTACTAAATAGAAAGTCAAAGAAAATGGATTATTTTAAAGGTAAACTGAAGCAAAACTTTTGAAGTATATTCTATTAAGGTATTCGTAAACAAAACATGTTACATTAAAATGAATTACATAAAATTTAACGTTTCTTACCTTATAAGTTTATTATAAATAAGAAATTAAGTAAATTACAAACATCAAAATATAAAATTAATCACTGAACTCAAGAGATTGATACAAAAGACATAAAAAGCCCTACCCACGGCAATAAAATAAAAATACGACCTGTTGCTACATAAAATATGAAAGCTATAACCTAAAAATAACTATTACAAACGCAGGAACTATATTTGCAAGCGCATTGTCACCGTATTACACCTTAAAACTGTACATCTTACGGTTATAAGACGACAACACCTTCTTATCATCAGCATCTCCTAGCGACAACGTAAGTAACTTTCTCAGCGTTCTTGGCAAATACTCTTCGCTCTGTAAACAGGCGCAACTTTTGGAGGATTTGTTTACGTTTTTAATAACAGTAATTTTATTTAGAACTGTAGAACTTTAGATATTACTCGGATTACTCGTAAATTTTGAAAATTTGGCAAAGGGTTAATAGTAATAGTGTTTTTGGACGCAAAGAGTTAGCCTTAGCATAATCTTCATATCTACGACAAAGGACCTTAAATTTCAATTTTTAACAAGTCTCCTACCGATGATCAGAAAAGATTTTCTGATCATTGTTATTTTGTTTAAAATAAATATTCCTTTTATACAAAAAAAAAACACTGCTGTTTTAAAAAGCTTTTAATCATGTTAATTAGAGAAGCCTAATTTTGGTCCATCTTGTTTAAATTGTATTTAAATACATACTCGAATATTTATTTAGCACCCTACGCCGCATAATTTCATTATTATTTCATAAACTTATTATTTTGGCATATAAAAATGGATTTTTGCCTAGTAAGATAACGCACCTTACATATAGGTACCTATTATTTTATATTTATCGGTAATATACCTCTACCTGTATCATCTTTCTTAGTTATAGGTAGTGGAAATTTTAGTATGGCTTACTTTATTTAATTGTATCTTGTTGACTACGATCGTCTTGCGTTATTCCCATCAGAGACGCATGGAAGCCCAGTCAGTGCCTTGCTGTAGTTCTTAATTGGATAATTAATTTAAAAGAAGTTAAAATAACGTAAGAATAATACAATGGTTATCGTGCAGCATTCGAACAATAAATACTATGACAATTAATTATTACGCATGCCTGCTCAGGTCTGCTTTCTAGTGGTGTAGTTTAGTAAACTGTTCCGCTTCTTTACTCACTCGTATTCCGTTTAGCCTATAGATAACAGCATATGCACTATTTAATATGGTAAATAGTGATGAGAGGGGAATTATTTTATAAATGATTATATCCTGTATTTTTATTAACGATTTCCGTATTCGTTTCTGTCGATATATTTGTTATCTCATTGGTATCATTTAGTTATTACAAATATTAATATTATAATTTGTATTTAGTTGCAAACCGAGATATTAAAGATATTTAAATATATTTTTTCGGGAAATAATCTACAACTTTCTGGCATCACTGTTTTAGCAGTAGCCATATTGCTTTTAGTGCATCCTGTCTTGTGCTGTACGTTCGAAGTTTCAGTGTAATTCATAAGCAACTTGTTGCTTCGTTGAAGTGCATTTCACGTTATCCTATTTGTGGTTCTGTCAACGTTCGGTCGACTGCCGAAAAAATCAATTAAACCAAGTTCCGACGGTGTTATCGTCGTTTCAGCGTATATTAAACTTCTACCTGCTTGCAGGTTTGTTATTATATCTAGTGGTTTATTTATTTAGCTTTAACCACGCCCTATAAAATAGGATTGTCCGACACTGCTGTTATGGATATGATGATCACTAATTTACATCAACAAAGACAAATTACAGAACAGCTTAGGAGGGAAGCTGCTATTAAACGAATAACTGTTTCACAAGCTGTCCAAGATATAATGAAATTCATCAATGAACACGAACAAGAAGATTGTTTACTCGTCGGTTTTAGTTCTCAAAAAGCAAATCCGTTTAGAGAAAAAAGTAGTTGCACGTTATTGTGAGACTTAATTAATTTTATGATGTTATATATAATGCTGTCCTATATATATTATGTGTTCAAACAGGATCTGATGCATGTTAAAGAAAAACATACATACTTTCAATAGTAGTTTACATTTGGGACCAAGACAGTATAGTTTATGTGGACTAAATTATCCGTTACATCTTACATATAATCAGTCTTTATTAATATCATTTTGATGTTATATAGCAAATAAACATAGTTTAGTGGTGGGTTTATTAGTAAATTAGAGAAATAAAATGTGTAGGATAGCGTATATGGTGTTATTTAATGTTTGTAAACTTGTAAATTGATTTATTTTCAACTGATCGTACCCTGTCTGTCCAAAAGAAATTTATATTAAATAGAACCTTTACAGTTTCAGTAAAACATTTCAGAAATGTAATAAATCTTGTAAAAAAAACTTTGTTTCCTTATAGTAATGACATGCAAGACATAAGAAAAGTTTTTTGTTGAATGTGCTGTTATCTTATCTTCTGCAGATAAAGGTTCTGTTAAATAAGTTAACATATTAATCTAATTTAATTTTCACCCTCCAATCACTTATCTAATTTATAGGGTAATAACTTTTTAAATTTTTTTACTACAAGTTATTAGTAAATTATTTGATTTTCCAGATTGATTTATCAAAAAGTTCCTCTAATTTTCACTTCTTAATCTGAAGTTATAATCTTCTCATTACTTGCTAAATTATGAATTTAGTAGTATATTTTAATTAAAGAGTTAAAATTTTTTTCACCTGTTAACTTTTAAGGTAATTTACTACAGAATTCACTATATTTTAATTATAGCCTAATGATTTGGAGTCATCGATATTTATTGCTCAATTTAAATTGCATAGCCTTTTGTAGTTTTATTGACAAGGAAGGGTGAATGTATCTATTAGTTGGGCATTTTTAAGATTTTTTATTCTGATTTAATGTATTGCTATATTATTTCATTATTTTTTTCAATTGTGGATATGATTCCATCACATTCACTACAAATATGGCTTCGTGTGTTATATGTGTTTGCTATTAAAATTTTATTAGGTTAATTAACAGTAATTCATTGTTTTTGTATGCATTTTTTGTTTAATTTTTTAAAGTGGTTAAAATCATTATTATCAAAAGATAGATTACAATTGATTGGACAATGTTACTGTACTGTGTGCTACTTATCAAATTATACTGGTTATTCTTTTTATAACTTTTATCCTACACAGATTATTTATATAAAAAAAAAAAAAAAAAACTATTTACTTATTGACTATTTTATTTGAATTTTTCAAAGTATTTTTTAAAATCTTTATTACGAGTATAAAAGAAATTATATTAAAAAGATAAAATTACAAAATTATTTTATTATATACAGATTTTGTAATATGATTGCAATTTGTTAAGGTACTATGATTTGTTCATGAAGACTGAAGAAATATACCATATTTATTATTAACCTTTTTACTAATATATTAAGACATAAATTTGCTTTTCGTAGGAATTATATATTGTAAAATATTGAGTATCTATTTTATATGAGAATTATACAAAAAGAAAAAATGATTATACATATTTTATATTATAGATTTAAAAACTATTCATTCTGATATGCTGTATAACTATTTTTTAATGTATGTAGTGTTTAATATCTAATTACGCAGTTAAAAATAATATTTCTTTCATTTATGTGCAAAAATACCCAAACTTTGACTATAAATAAAATGCTTATGTTATTTGATATATTTTTTGTTGTTGAGAATTTTATTGATCAAAAGTGAATTAAATATTTTTAATAACTTTTATGCTTTGTACTAATTTTCTTAATAATAATATTTGTTAAGTGGTAAATCTGTACAGATAATGCAGTATTCAAAATTCATACAAAATAATTATAAAGTAGGTTTAATTGTATTAATTTTTACCATAAAAAAAAATTGTTTTGGCTGTGCTTGTGTCCTCTCCTTAATTAAAAAATAAATGTGTGTATGTTATCATTCCATTACCCTTTATTATATGAATATATGATGAGTTTCTGTTTGATACTTATAATACTGCATTGATATTTTTTTAAGATTCATCACTTATTTTTATTTCTTATATAGTTATACATAGTTTTGCATTTATTTTAGTTATTGCGGTTGTTTATGACTTTAAAATATGATATTGTAATACATTAATGTGCATTCATGTCTTCTAGATAATAAATTATTTATATGTAATTTTATTTTATTTTTTCCACAGTTAGAAATATTCTTAGTGTGAGTAAATATTCTTTTCTCCTTCCTTGTTATGTTCCAATTTTTTATTACATTCCTGTTTATCATGATGTGAATTTATTTCAGCTGATTGGCCATCCAGGTTGCACTTGATGTTCTTTATTTATCTTGCACTAAAGTTAAATTAAAAATTGAGTTTTTAAAAATGGGTGTAGCATTTTCAAAGTCATTATAGTAAAGTGGCTGGACAAAAATAAATTTAATAATTTTTTCCATTTTGTTGTTTGGAAATAAATATTTTCTGGCTGGGTTTTATAAATTTGTTGACTTTAAGACCATAATTTTATGAATTTAAATTGAATGTTTTACAGAGAAATTTGAAGAAATTAAGGCACACTGGATATACATACCCTACAGTATTAAAAATAATTTCTTTCTATCTTATTTTAACATCATGATAATAGTAAAAATAATTGTTTTTGGTATAATGATCACGTTTTTTTTTTTTTACCATAAATCAATAAAAAAATATTTTTACTCTATTTATTCTAATAAATTTATTTAAAATGTGCAAAATATGATAATGTGTTAAAATATTAAATTTATCAATAGCTTTTAAATGTAGCTTATCTCTGTGGCAGAGTGGTAATGTCTTTGCTTTTCAGCCAGGGGTCTTTGGTGTTAATCCCAGTCATCCACAGAATTTTTCGTATCTTACAAAATTCCATTTCCATATTCATGTATACAAGCTTTCAAAGCTTCTATGATGAAGTAATCTATTAAAAAAATATTAACTTAGGGATTTGTTAATGCTATCCTTCACTGAGGAATCTGATTATAAATTGGCACCAAAAGGCTTGTGAAAAAAATAACCTCTATTAATTTAAAAATTAGTCATTTATAATTTTAATAATAATAAAATTAAAAAGATCAATATATGAAATCCATTTTGTTAATTTATAATTTTCCATGATAAAAAACAAATAACTGGTATCCATGATAATGGTTATATCTATATTTATAGATATATATATATATCTATATTTATTTAAATTTACTAGTTACTTTTGGGAAATTTCTGCCATAATACGCCAATTTGAATTTCATATAAACATCATTTCTGGAATATTATATTTTATATTTATTGCTAGCAAAAATTTTCACCCAGGTTTATGCTTTAAAAATCAATGATATGCTGAAACTACATGCACAAATTCTTGAGCAAATTAGTGGTTCTGTGAGCAGTCTTGCATTAAAAAAAAAAAAAATGTGTTCCACAATTGTATCTGTAATAGTTTCAAAGATTATTGTAAAGCACAGAAATAGCAAAACACTGCCTTCTCCAGATTCTTGATCTGCAAACATTATTCTGTGTTAAAGTTGATTTTTGAGTGAATAAGAATTCCTATACATAAAAATTAGATCGGGGAATCGCTAATGGGCCTCAACCAATCTACCTATTGGCCTATCAATAGGTAATGCTTTCTAGCAAAATATGCTAGTCTCATATTTTCAATGTGTGTTGGGGAAGAAAAATGTTAAAGAAAGTGGTGGATTGTGTCTCAAGTTGAATTGAGAAAGGTAAGTCATTTTATTACAACACAACAAACGAATTCTTGAGAATCTCAAATTGATATTTTAAAACATGTCCATCATTGGACGCATGGTGGGGCCAACATCAGAACAAAAAACTGATAATAGCACGAATTTATCCTGTGTCCAACACCACATAGCATTCTACATTCATGTTACGGTAAGACTATGTGTTTAACAGTTATGCTTCCAACTCTAAAGACAATGTATATAAGATGTGTCACCGGCTTCATCTGTAAGTAAAGAAGCCTCATCTTGTGGAAAATTTACCTTAGGTCATTATGTTAGATCAAAACTTTTTTCCTATTACACCAAACCAGATGTTTATTGGAAAAATACTTTAAAAGTTTGGGAATGAGGTTTGTCATTCCAAACATAATTGTATCTTATATTACAATTACATTTAAATATTGTTTTGTCAGTGAAGAGTAGTTATATGGCTAAATGCATTATTTGCCAATAATCATTGGCAGTGATTGATTCATGACTACTACTTTTACATTTATACATACAAATGGCCCTTGTTTCTTGTACAAGTATCTTTAAATACCAATCTGTAGGGAATAGTTCAGTTAGCAAATCATTGATGATATTTCTTTACAGTTTCTCTTGTAAAAAAGAATCATTCGTCAATTCAACGATTCTTTTCCTTGGTCTCACACCAGTTCTGTAAACTCTAATGTGATTGTGCTCTTCTTCAACCATGTTTATCGGTCATACTCTTGTTCAACTCAATTGATATATACCTATTAGATGTCTTCGATTCTTCCCTAATTCGACTCCTTAAGAAAAATTGCTGTGAATTGAATCAAAATTGAGAAAGATTTTGTTTCTTGTGAATTGTAAACAGAATCTTTTTTCCCGCAAAAAGATTCTTGATTTTTTCATTCAGTATTAAGAAACGAATCAAAGACGACTCGTTCACGATTCTTCCCATTACTAATGTGTAGCTTTTGTATGTTCTAATTGCAATCACCACAGGACCACTTCCTGTCTGTGAATTTTCCTGAATGAAGAGTCCAATGGTAACACTGTCTTTTATGTATCTGATTCCTCTATAACTGTGTTCATTCTGCCTAACCTTTATTGAATGATTGTGATAGTAAATAATATTGCTAGTATTGGATTCTCAATTAGAGGAGGGCATTACTGTTGTCTCTACCACATAAACTGTTCATTGAAAAAAAAAAAAACAACTGTTGGGGAAAAAACCAGGTTGAATTATTATTAATATGTCAATTTTCATGACTCATTTTTCCACTAAATTATTAAATTGCTTGGTTTTTTGCATTTAAAAACAAAAGTTTCATTTTAATATTTTTCTCGATGGAAACGCTGCAAACCACAGGATGTTTCGGTTGATGCCAATGAATAATGTACATTATTGTATCACAGTTTTATGACTATTATTCTGCACTTTAAATAAAACACTATTTTTGTAAATAAGATTTATTTGGTTTTTGAAACTGTTCAAAATCAGTTAGCTTACAGCATATTTAATATTGATAAAACAACAGTTTGCTGGGAAAATTACTTTTTCTCAGCAAATAGCAAACAGTTTATTCACTTTATCTGTTTTCATTAACTTAACGTTAATGTGCATAATGCTCACGGAGTGAGTTAACAGCTATTGGTAATTCAACTGGTTTGCCTTATGGACAATTGGATGACACCTATCATGTTCTTTGTGAGTGCTCGAAGTACGAGTTAATGTGCATGGAGACCATCTTTCAGCTTGATCTTATCGAGTCAACGTTGGATCTCTGTGTAATCTGGAGGAGCCAGGCCGAATGGGCAATAGTGGATAGTTTCGAAGTTGACCTCCGATCATCTAACCCATAAGGCTAGGAATAGAGGGGGTGGAGGAGGGTGTCTTCTCCTGCAAGGTTAGGATGTTCAGTATTACTATTGCATGGAAAAAGCGATTTGTAGTGAAGTTCTAACTACAGTTTGCTTTTTTCTGAAAAACAATAGTTTAATCATATTGTTTGATATTTTTCAACATCATTATTTTTAAACTTTCACTCATTAATTTTATAAATCATGAATTCTTCAATTTAAGCTGTGATCTAATGACTTGGAGCAATTAAAATTGGAATTTTTTGGTCAAATAAATATTGAGAAAAGATTAGCCAGAAAATTATTTTAAAGTGCTTAATATTCAGTAAAGATATCCTGATAAAACAAAAATTTTCACCAAAAAACTAGTTAGTAAGTTTGGGCTCAATTTATTTATTTAAAAATTAATGATGAAAATAGGCAAATACAGAGTAGAACCAACTAAGTGTTTAAGAGGATCAATGCTTAGATGGTGATGGGGATAGGCAGGTGCACATGTCTCCCTCTGTTACATCGATGGCCCCATTTTTAATAGCCAACATGGTTTAGACAGGAGCACACTGTGGTTTTGCCTTGCGCATGTATTTTGAAAAACCAATCTGTGATCATGACACAAAGAGCTTTTTTGGTGATGGTTTAACATTTTGCACTAAAATTTCATTCCTAATGTGAATACAATCTGGTCATGGGTTAGGCAGTTGGAAAAAGCTGGTAACACACTAAGAAGAGTTACACTTGGCTGATGCAGATCCATCAGAACACCAGAAAATGAGCAGCTGGAGAGAACAGCAATTCAGCAGTCAAGATGTTCCACTTGAAGGTAGTATGCTATTGGCATGAGGATGTCACACTGCAGTTTGAGGAGGATTTTGGATTTAGATTTGAATTTTCAATTCTTCAGAATGCTGATGTCTCAAGTATTAAGCACAGCAGACTATGCCAGTCAACAACATCTGTGTGAGCAAATGCATGCACAGATCACTTCTGAGTCAACTTTTTTCAATAGCTACTGTGAATGAGGAAAATTACAGCTACTGGACTGAAAATAATCCCCAAATTATTCACAAAAGACCACTTACTTTCCCCTAAATAAACAGTGTGATATATCACATCACAATCTGGCATGGTAGGCCCTTATTTCTTTGAGGACAGTGACTGTGAATTCCGAACATTATGTCTCAATGTTGTAAAATTTTCTGCAGCCCAGAATGAAAGAGATTGTTGAAGAGGGACTTGTGGTTCTAACAGGATGGAACTACACCTCTCAAAGCCTGAAATTCACTCAATATTTTGAGAAAAATGTTTCCCAGATGACTGATCTCTCTGAAGGGTGATGTGGGACGGCCTGCAGCCACCAAATTTGAGCATTTGTGATTTTTTTCTTCAGAGATTATCTACTACAGTGTGCTGCTATTAACGGTTGTCTTATTGAGGAAGTTGTTTTCAAAACTTAATGATCATTAAATGGTATGTACTCCTAATTTAGAAAATAAAAACATTTTTTCTCTATGAACCATGATTACTTTTTTATAACTTCTCAAAACTGCCTAATTAGTTCTGAATAGACTTTTTATATATGAGTGATAAAAGTAAGTGCAATTAATGCACAGAAAAAAATAATCCTCATAAATTAAGAAATGTAATATCTTTAAAAACTTTTACATAGAATAATAACAAACAGAAACTAAAAACTGAATGATATATAAAGTAATATATGACATTAAGCCCAACAAGTTTTTTTTAGAATTTGTGATCTTGCAACATTATTTTTTCATGAATAATGCATACAGACAATTAGTTTACATCAGTTAAAACTTTCTATCCACTAAACTTGTTATTGTGGTTTATTTTAAAATATAATTCTTTACTAAGTCGAGACGGCTGTCGGTCAAGACTTATATTTAGTCTTTCTTTCTCATTTAGTTATATTAAATACTTGTTTCTGTAAATTGTTTTTAATTTATCCTCACTAAAGAAATGTATCTTCAATTTCAGCTATTAAATCCTGAATTGCTATAAAAATCTGTAGTGCTAAAACAGAAAAGTGCTTTGTAGTTAGAATTGATTTTAGAATAGGGAAAATACCAGAAAATATAATGTATTTAACAAAAGAACTATAGGAGGTTTTAAAATAAAGTATAAAATTTTTAAACCTACAAATACCTGTCTTCATACTTTTCAGTCAAAATTTCCAGAATGAGTCCGTCCAACAAAATTATCAGATGAGTTAAGAAAGATGTAAATACAATAAACAAAGAACCCAGCAACATGCATGTTCACCCAAAATTAAAAGTAAAATGTAGATGTGGCTAACCCAGTTCAAAGGTGACAATATTTTATTGACTTCAAGAACGTTGTAGTAATATTTTTTTTATGAAACATAAATATTCAACAAGCTATTAAAAATATTTTATTAAAATACACCAGAAGGTTAAAGAAACAAATATAGTTAAGAAAGCATGGCAAATATGTTTATTGATCAGTAACTTTGTATGATATTTAGTAATTATGTGTTAATTAAATATACAAAGATCAGAAGTATTTACAAGATTATAGAAACAAGGTAAATTTAAAGTAGATAAAATATATAACAAAGTAATAATAATAATAATTATTAATAGTAAGCAAGTATAATCTATTATTCAAATAATAAAAACAATAAAATAATTTATCACACTTTAGTAAAATAATTTTGTAGTGGTTTATCATTATTTGTATCACTGTTATAATCACCACACAGACCGCAAGTAAATCCTCTAAACATACCAGGTACCAAAAATACAACAGTTGAAGTATAATGCTGAAATACAACTCCATTCTTTAGTTCGACTTCGATCATTCCACTATCTTTCTTTAATATCCTAAAAATAAACAAAAGACAACACAATCATTTATTATTTAATTAAAATCACTTAATAAAGATTAATCATTTATTAATAAATTTAAAACATAATGTAACTAATGGACTGCCTTTCTGAGTTTATTTTTTGAGAGAATTCTTTTCTTCAGTTATATTATCATATTACAAATGGGATTGCTGATGCTGTTAAAATTGCTTTTTATTTAATCTTCCTTAGCATTCATAACATCCAAATCCTGAAGATTTAAATAAAAATTTGAATGGACACTACATGACTTCCTTGTCCACCTATTACCACATGTTTTGCTACACTTTATTTAACCTTGTTTCATCTGAAAGCGAGACATGATCCTTCAATTCTTTAGTAAAGTGGACAGTTACACAATTGCTAAAATATTAGTTTTTATTAACATCAAATATTTACATAATTATTAATTCAAAATCTTACATGAAATTATTAGGATAAAGTAAAATTCCCTTTATTATTCTTTAAATAAATGTCTTATATCTATCTAATACTGTTTTTTTTTTTTAAACTATGATGTAACCATTAAACAAAATGAGAAAAAAAAAACAAAACAGGAGATGGTTACTAAATTTTATAGTGATATTTATTATCAAGTAGACTGAAACAAATGCACAAATAAAAATAATACAATTCTAAATTAAAATTTTCAATTAATATTAAATAATCAGATGTTTCACCAGATCTAATATGGTTTCCACATGACTTTCTTATATGCCTATTAAATTACATATACACATTTTTAAAAGAACATAAAATTTTATTTTTACTAATAACATGATTTTTTTCATATTTTTATTGCTGTTACTGAATTATTATTTATGTAAATTTTTTTTTTACAATCAGAGGTTAATAATTATTAATAAATCAATATGTTTAAATTTAAAAAAAAAAGGAGATGAAGTTTGATTCAAACCGATATGCATTCTCCTTATAAGATCTAAATATTTCATCTGGCTATAACTCTGGAACCAATGAAAATAAGTACCACTTATGATATATCATTGAAAAGCTCTAGATGAAGGCTTATTACTGCAATTAAGAAAAAGTCCAAAATCCAAATTTTGTTAGATTTTTGGCTTTTTTTGAACATTTTTGGTTGAGTTGACTGCAATTGAAAGAGGTAGTGCACAACTAGATTTTACAACAATCATAAATCCAAAATGTCAACATTCTATGACTTAATCATTTTTTATTTATATATGTACATATGTCTGTACATACAGACATCATACCAAAACTAGTCAAAATATATATTTGCGTTGAAATCTGAAATTTTTTTCAATTACTTCCTTGCACAAAGTATGAGGAAGTAAAAAACCAAGTTTTGTAAGAAGTTTTTCTACATAAAGAATTACAGGGAGCAAAAGTTTCCTCAATTTTTCCTTTATAGTTTTTAAATAAGTTTTCTTCTTCCCTTTCACTGTATTATTTCTGCTGTGAATGAGCTCGATAATTTTTCTATACTTGCTTCTGTTTCTGGTTCTAGTTCCTTCTATTTTTAACTTACCAAAAATAAAAAATTAAGAAGGTTCTAAATTGAACCAACATGCAATTTTTTTTTAATACTTTTAAGCATTACTTTTATTAGTACAAAATACCCACTTTTGATGATTCTTTTTATATTTTATAGAGGAAGTTTCTTAGTGATCTCACATTAATTTTTACCTACATAAGAAGTGTTTCTATGAAGTTGTACTTTTTTTAATGTTTTTATTAAGAAAAAAAATTAAAAATTTTCATAGATGTGCCTTAAATATAGAAAGAAAATTTAAAAATAATTACAATATTTTTTACAGCTATTTATTTTACATGAATATGTGTATAAACTTAAAGTTAAAACAATATATTTATTCATACATACCCTGTACTACATCTAATCAATTTTTAATAAACTCTGAAGAGAGTTGTGCTCCAGGAAGTGATATTGAGGGATCTGTTGTGAGAATTTGTGCATTTATATTTGAAATACAAAAATGACTCGAATGAAAAAAATCATCTTTATTGAAAGTTTTTCACAAACTTTTGAATTTAAGGTCATAGGTAGATAGCATCCTATTAAGCAGTTGATGATTTAAGCATTATTAAAAAAAAAATATAGAAAACTTCTATTAAAGAAGTCAGTACATAACTTACATTATCTGAGTATCATTATTAAAGACTGTACTAAATTCATTCTCTGGTAAAATTTTTTCGTTAAAAATCACTTGGAATGCACCAGCAGCTGTTGATGATGGTAAAAATTCTACTTCATCTTCTCCAGATAAAACTTTAGCTCCCTTAAAAAAAAAAAGAATTACAAAAAATTTTAGAGTTGATTTTGGGTTTATTAAAAAGTGTTCACACTAATAAATAGATTTAAAAAAAATTGGATTACTGTTGTGAAGAACATTATTTTAATTAATGGTTTTATTTGTTCTTAAACAAAAATTAAATTTCATATTTAATTGTGCTATTTTAGTGTAGAGGGTTATTTAAAAAAAAAAAAAATCCTGTTACAACATAATAGCTTAATTTTACAATACACATAAAAGTTTAGTTATTATTATTACTAATATTATTCTTTCTACTTTCAAGGGATTATATCATGAATACTCTTAGGAACTAATGAAAATATGATGACTAATGACAATATTTCTCCTGCAAAACTTGCCTCAAGCAACTATGTAGATGCTCAAAGCTTTTTGAGTAAAGAGAACACAATAGTCAACAGAACTGTATCTTGAAAATTATTTCGCTGCAACTATTTATGAAAATAAAACAATAGTTTGACACGTGAAATAGCTCATGGAGATCATGATATATAATGAACTAACTGTCACCAATTATTAGCAATAATAATAGATGAAATAAGTTTCAGATTCATCTCTTGACCGGATGGAATTTAAGATTCTAATTAATGTGATTAAGACATATTTACAAGTGTTTCAGTTCAGATTGACAAATAAATGGAAGGTCGGGTAACTATCCACTGACTTGGAGTAGCTTTTATTCTAAACAGTAAACCAAATGGGCAAGCAAACGACAACTAAGAGTTGGCGATTTTATTATTCATTCATATTTGTGACCTTATGAGTAGTTACTAACCTATCAATATATTATAGGGGAATGAAATAACAAGGAAAATTTCTTCAAAAACAGATAGGTCAGCCCTTCAAACTAACTCCTGTGAAGTTTAATTACTTATACAAGGGACAATGTACACAGTCCAATCATATGAAACAAACCGGACTGGATTTCAGGCTGAAGAAATGGAAACAAAAAAAAAATTATTATAAGAACAAGAAATAAATTGCTTTTTTCAGGGGAAAAGATGGAAAGCTAGTCCAGACACAAAGGATAACGAACAGTCACACATGATATGGGACAGGAATTTTTATAAAATGCAAAGAGAAGAGGAAAGAGATTGAGCTTTTGAGAATAGAAAGGGATTCAATCAATAATTCATACACATTCTTCAGTTTTGGCTAGTTTTTTATATTGTGTAATACTAATTGTATTCTTAACACATAATAGGATGGATGAAGTCTTTGTTAGTCACTGTCCATTGACAAACAGTAAATGAGGGGTACATAAAAAAAGAAATTATTTATTAACATCTTGAAAGCAACAATCCCCTTCAAATGCTCATTAGATGATGTGCACTTGTTCAAATGGTTTTTCCATTGTTTGAAACATTTTTTATGTTCTTTTGAATTAATGTTGTTAAGTGCCTCCAGTGATTTTTTTTGTTAACCTCTTCTACATCCTGAAAATGCTATTCTATTAGCTTCATTCTTTGGAATAAGAAGTCACAAGGGACTTGGTCGGACAAGTAAAGGGGGATGAGAAACCACTGTCATGCCGTTTTTCATCAAAAACTGGTTGATTTTCAATGTTGAGTGGGCAAGTGTGTTATCGTGATGAAGCCATCCCCTGATTGCCACGATTCAGATTATTTTTTCTCACTGCCAAATGCAATTACTTCAGCACCTATAGATAGTAATGTTGGTTCATTGTGATTCCCTGAGGATCAAATTTAACATGAATTTTTATGTCAAAAAACAAACCATCATGGACTTTACATTTGATTTCACTTGCCGTTTTTTTTTTTTTTGGACTGGGCAATGAAGCTGTCTTCCACTGGTTGGAGTGCATTTTTGTTTAAGGATCAGAGCTGTAACACCAAAATTCAAGTCCTTGTTATGACTTTTGATAAAAGATCCAGGTCAGCTTACAGCTATTGTTTTAATTCCTGGAATACTCTCAACATGGTTCTCCTTCTGGCCATCAAAATTCCAGTTATTTCCTTCAGTTTGTTGACTGTTCTATGACAATCAAACATGATGGCATCGTGCACTTTTTGAACAGTTTTATCTGTTCTGGACAATAACAGGTGATCCAAATAGGGTTCAGCTTCTAGTGATATTTGGCCATTTCTTAACCAAGCAAACCGCTCTTGCCTAGCTTAGAACTTCCTTTCTATAAGCTCCCCGAAGCATTGAAACTGTTTCTGCCTTTCTTTTTCTTTAACAGGAAACAGAGATGTTGGCACATTGCTTCTTAATGTTTGGCATTGCAAAATCATTAGAGTGTTGGGGTGGCTTTAAGAAAACAATCATTCTGTCCACTTTCTTGGTTTCTTGTGAACACTACCGGGCCAACTGAGCAGGAAAAGTGTCTAGTAAATTTACTTGGCAGGAGAGGGCAGTACTGCTAGCCCACTTGTCTACAGAAAATAATTCTTGATTTTTATTTTGGGGTTACTTTCATATTAGTTTGACTATCAAGATCTAAATAAATTCAATACTAACATTCCCTAGTGTTTTTGCATATCAAAAGATTAATGTAATCATGTACAGTTTTTATTATTTATGAAGTTCAGAATTATATTTCTTCAGAAATTACTGCTGCCTTATTTTTAATGTTTCAATATTATCTGTCTTAGAGTTGTATCATTTATTTATCCTGAATTATTGAAAAAAACGACTAGAATCTCTAATACTCACAATTTACAAACTGATTTTAGTCTTACCTTGAAAAAAAGAAAAAAGAAAAGATGCTTATACTTATTCATATATATATATATATATAAAATTACAATTATTTATCTGTAGGATAATAACATAATAAACGAAACAGATAAGAGTACAAGAGCAAAATATTAGTTAAAGGAAAATCGATGCAAAACTATTTAAGTAGTAAAGATAATTTATAAAGATACAATGCAATGATTACAAATTCGTAATACTCACCAGGACACCAGAATTTGGTATCTTTTTAACTAATGTAATGAAATGCGATTCAGCAGAACAATCTGCAACAGCAATTGTGTACTGTTCATGAAGTGAATGCTTCAAAGTCGCATTATCCAAACTTAATACAGTATCATCACTAATGGCACACAATCCTACAAAAATATATAGAATAAAAAAATTAATTCTGCGTTTATTGTAATTTTATTTATACTATAATACAAGTTACATAATTATTCATTTTTAAAAGTATTATATTTTTATTTTGATTATACTTCTTTGAATTAATACTTAGATTTAGTGTACATATCAGAATTTTTTATTTATTTTAATTGAATTTTCTAGTGAAAGATTATTACTCAAAACAAAAGGTTCTAAAAAACTATTATGATAAAATCTTAGTAAAAAAACTTAAATTAGTAAATAAAACAATCAAGTAATAAAAATAACTAACATAATAAAATTATTATGACTATTCTAAAAAGATGTGTTGTGCAAATAATGATAACTATTGAAAGAACTTCTCGAAAATCACTAGAATAACAAAAAAAGTTTGTTTTTGTCACTTTGTTAAAGAGTTTAATTTTCTCTTTTAAAAAGCTTTTGTTATGGAAATTCAAATACTTTTAAATCAATAAAATTTGTGACATTTTACGTCTTATTCTACTTTCGTGTTTTGTGTGCAATAAAATAATACAATACATTGGAACAAGTGGAATTGCTTACCATAATAAAAAAAATGTTCTGCATGAGTTAGAATAAAATAAATACTTTATTGTAACTGATCAAACATGAGATTACACAAATAAAAGTAACATAATAATATTTGAATATTTGCCTATACTAAAGATAAATTACTAAATAAACTTAAGCAACAAAGACAGATAGCTGTTTGTGTGAAGTTCTTTTAGTCTATAAAAATTATTTTTTCAAGTCTAAAATATTTTTTTAGTTATATTAACAATATCACGTATACACCAGAATTTAAAAAATTATAAAAGTTTCAATCTAACAAATTTACAATTAAAAACAGGTAAAACTAAAACAACAAAACTATTGTACTAAATTATTCTTTTTTTAGATGTCTTTTTAAAGAGAAGAAAAATATTGACAGATATGTTATATAAAAAGAATGAATTTGATGAAGACAAGGGAAGGTTGGGAATCTATTCACACAAAAACTAATGTGTTGTATAACAAATGATCCTTTAGACTAAGTGGTTTTAGAAATCATAAATTAACACAAATGATGTATACACTCCAAGTAAGTCAGAGGATGTTAATCTGCAGGCACTGCATGACTGAGTGGTTAGGGAACTTGAGAGATTGCACTCGGGCCTTGATTTAAGGGTCAATTGGAAGACCCGGGCTGAGT
>JAAAKQ030494622.1:0-21029 GCA_010016005.3 Zanna intricata
GATTTCGAAGTCGAGAGTTCTAAGGTTCAATTCCTAGTAAAGGTAGTTATTTTTATACGGATTTGAATACTAGATCGCAGGATACCGGTGTTCTTTGGTGGTTGGGTTTCAATTAACCATACTTCTCAGGAATAGCCGACCTGAGAATTGGTTTATAATACCACTCGATTAAAGAAAATATACATACGGTACGACTAATGTTTATTCCAATCAAAGAACAAATTCATGTCTTGAATTTATTTGTTGCTTACTTAATTATGAGTTTATATTATTAAATTAATAATTTATTTCTTTATTAGTTACTGAAATGCATACTTTACGCAATTATACAGACTAATCGGCTATTGATAATTAGTTTTTAATCCTAAATGTAATTATTTATAGTTTTATAACTGTTTAAAATTATATAAAAATTAATGATTTATTTGTAGAGCATTAGATGCGACAAGTTACAATCAATTTATTTTTTTTTAGGTCATATAAACAACAATTTTCAGGATAAGAAACAATTTTAGGATAAATATGTTACGTTTATAACAGATATATACTATAAAATAATCATTTTTTTTTTCCCTTAGTTGAAAAATTAATAATCTTATTGCAAAGATTGCAGACCTTTGAGTGATCTTAAGATTCTCTTTATATTATTGTTTATCGGTTTTATTTATTTTATTGTTTGATTTATTGATTGATAAACAATAAACGTTTGATAAATGTTTAATAAACGTTTATCAATGTTTTGATAAAGTTTTTTAACTGAAATTTATTTTAAAACTAAATAAAACATCTCTTCCAGTAATAAAATACCATTTACCTTAATCTTTAGTTTTGTGATTAAAATAGATATAACTCGAAATTTTCTAAGTATATTGTTGTACACATTTGTTTATCCTATAACGTTTACTCAAATAACTGCTCTTATTTTATTTAAATTAAATATATTCATATTTCTGTTTTTTTAAAATGTACGCTACTAATTCTATGTATAAAGCAAAGTATAATTTGTTTTATATTAATCTTTTTTCCTGTTTACAATTTATTTTAGAGTATAGTACTCAATGTATGAAATGTTTATTTATTTTTTTAAGTAAATGAGAAGAGGTAAAAATATTTTTGTCTCCTTAATACTCGTATTTTTAATAAACAAAGAAATTAATTTTCAGTATTATTTATTTCAAAGTAATAAACATTGGTTTAAAATCAACTGAAATAAAAAATAAAACGAGGGTTAAATAAAGGATTTAAGAACTTATTCTTTGAATTTGCCATTGTATGAAAACAAAAATGTTGAGGTTTTTAAACACTATTATCTTTAAACCCACACAGTGCGTTGAAGAAGTTTTCATCGCATAAATATACCACAAACTTAAACACACACGCGCGCGCGCGCACACACACAACCACACTAAACAATTGAACCATATGCTTAAACAAACAAATTCAACAAGATGTGCTTTTAATTAATATTTAACAATAATAAAAATTAATATTTTCGCAAGGAATTATTATAAAAATGTAATATCAAATTACATAAGAATTACATTTTTTTTAATTCTTAGAAGAGTATAGAGTGTACCTTTTCTTAAACAATTCCGTGTATAGTTTTGCGGGGGACATTGTTGTTATTTTACCGGTCTGAAGAAAACCATTTTCGATTAAGGAAGAGTAGCATATGTTAACTAAGTGTTACTATTTTTTTAACAATTGAACTATTTTTCAATTAACCATTTTACTATCATATTAACTATTTTTCAACTACAGTTCAATTGAACAATTGAACTAAGTGAACTATTTTCTTAACAATTGTTTTTATTTTTCTAGTATATTAAAGTACCTTTAAGAGTGAAATTAAAATTTATTATACGAGTATTTCTTTGAAGCTGTACTACCTTCTTACAAAGATTTTGTGTTTATGTGTACAGGGCTTGTAAGGTTCGTTTTTGATATAAATAAAGATGAGTATTTTTTTGAGAGTTTATATTCAGTGCAGTGAAATATACACTGTATAAAAACTCTGCAGTACATAGCCGAAAATTTCCGTGTAATCTCAAAAAAGGTGTTCTGAAAGCATATTTCAGTTAAAAAAAAAATTTAATTAATTTTTAATATATGTATATATGTCAGGATAATTGAGTGTAAAAATAATTAAATTATTTATAATAAATAAATAAGGCAGCAAAAGATTTAATTTACATCTTATTAAAACTGTACAAGTAAAAATAAAATTCCTTTAATAGATTCATTCAACTTTTTCTTTAAGGCGGCTGCTACATCCCTTACAACTTACACCATTCTATATCAAGCTGATGTAATTTTTGCTTTATTAAAGCGGAAAAATAATAATGATTATAATAATGGAGGATAATTTTGTAAGCGGGTAATAATATTTCTTACAAATATTGCAAATACTAAATTTTTTTTTTTTTTTATAGATAAATCTTTGTAGGCTTTTTTGTATGTTTAAATTAATACATTTCATTCTGTGTGTGTTTGTATGTACATATACCGATTATTAACATAGTCAAAAGATAAATAAATAATCTTAGTTAAAATAGAATACTAAAAAAAATAGTAAAAGAAATCCAAAAAAAAAAAAAAATACTTTTTGTACACTAATTGGCATGATCTTTGAGTTTTTCCAGAGTAACTTATGAAAAGCAGGTCATTTGCTGCCACGATACTCGGTGGCGACTACGTAATGCCTAACGACGGGTCTAGTTGCCCCGGCGGTGTTTAACAAAAAAATGTCGCGCAAAAAAATTATGAAAAGCAAGCAAGTATCGCGTATAATGTATAAACAACTTTTTTTATTAATAATATCCATTGTAACAAAGTTTACTAAAATATATAGAAAAAACACATAATTTGAATAAATTTAATTTAACTCATAATTGAATACTTTTATTAAAACTAAGTTGATTTAATGCATAGAGAATCATGATTATTAAAAAATCATTAATACAGAAATCAACAGAATTTTATAATTTAATTTGAAAGTTGGCAAAATAATGCTTATTCAAAATAAAAAAATTAATTTGTTAACTAATATTAATCTTGTTTTATCCAATTAAATGTAATTAAACAATCGAACTCAACTTAGATCATTTAAAATACTAATTATATTAAATTCTTTTCTGAAGTAAGAAAAAGCTACATTATCCCATGGTCTTAAGTATTTTTTCCTCCTACATGTTACATAGATTCGTCCATTAATTTTGTCATTTGATGGTGTGCTAGTTAAAATGTCTTTTCCCCCTAGTTATGAAAACAATTTAAAGAAAAAAATTCTTATACATTTGTCAGTAATGTATTCCCTTGTCATATATTTAAACTTAATATGGAATTTATCAAGTAATTGTGATCGGTTAGTACATTTTGTCTGAATACTTTTAAACCTTTCAATCCATCTTTTCTTAAATCTGCTCAGAGCTATCCATGAATCAATCATGTATACCAAATGTGCAATCAGATTATATATTCTGACTATATTTACCCACTCCTTAAACTTTTCTTCTTCCGTATCTAATAGAATTTCATTTTCTATTTTGACACCGTGCTTTTCTAGAAATTAAATATTTTCAATGTGCAAATAAAGTTCGTTTCTTATTATTTTTAATTCTTTTCTTGCTGTGATTAAGAGCTTACATACAGTAAATAAATATGATTATTGCACGGCAATATAAATCTTCTTATACGAAAAATAATTCTGATAACATCTATTTTTCTCCTGCTTATACCTCTAAGCTACTTAAGATAAATTAAGATACCGCTTAAAACGCTATTTTTCTAAACATAGAGTGACACGTTATAGTTCAAAATAGAAACTATTTTACTATAAGTTTTGAGAATGATTTCTCTGCTGCGGTTTTTTGCGATTATCTGTGACAGAGAAGACGTTAAAGTCGAACCATCTAATAATACTTCATCTTTAAAGTTTAAATTAAATTCACTTTGGTATCAGCATATTTCAAATACTTTTACCGGCCCTTTAAGCCTGAAAGCAATATTGCTGAATTTATTTAACTTTACTTTTTAGTCGATTATAACAATTTTTTAATTTATTTGTAGTTTGTACATTTTTCGGTTTTCATTTAAGTAGGCCATCAATAGGAAAAAAATAACTTTCGATTTTCAGAACATGAATCCAGAAACTTCCTTTCGTTGACTAACCTAACTTTCCATTACGAGTACTATAAATGAAGCCAGTAAGAATGATAAGAAAACGTATTTATCTCACCCTGTTTTACGTAATATACACGATTTTATTTAAATTAATTTATGAGAGATTTATATATCTTTTTAATTAATAAGTAAATGGATAGTTTAAGGTAATGTAATTTGTTTTGTATCATTTTTATAATGTTATTTGATGTAGTAGTAATTTATTTCTTTATCATTTTATATTATCTTGGTTTTTAAAAGAATTTATCTGATAAGATGTATAGGAAATATTTATTGTTTATAAATACGACAAGTATAACCAACACTAATAATATAGCTCTTTGCTAAGAGGTGTATACATTTACGGGAATATTAAAAAACTATTACGAAGTATCAAAAGAATTAATCAGTATAATTAAATGCTCTAAAATATATATACAGCCACACACACGCGCAGCGTGCGCCCGCACGCACACATGCTTACATATATATTATTTTTATTAAAGAGTAATTTTTACTTAAAAACTAGTAATAATACGTGAGTAATCATCCAGTAATAATTTTATGTTTTTATCATACCCCTTGATGATATTAAAGGGATTAGTGTAAGGTTTATTTTTGAGGAATTGAAAGGTATTAGAAGGATCTTATTTCCAAAATAATCCTTAAGAAAAGAAAAAGGAAAAAGGAAAGAAAAGGAACTAAGTCTGAAAAGAGTCTTCATTACTGACCTTCATAGAAAAATTCTTACTACAGAAGCTACTTCTTAACATTTAATATCATGTTTTGAATCTATTTTATATAAAGGTTTCCCTTTTAAAGAAAACTGTATAGTAATAAAAGAAGAAAAAAAAACACAGTAGCTTACCTTAAATAGCTGTGTTACTGTTTCATTATATATGCATGCCACAATGCCCTTACATAAATAGTTAAACGAGAAAGAAGTATAAATAAAATATGAAAACGTTTTGATATAATTTTGCATAATTTCCTCTTTTAACGACAGTTTATTGATTACGCTGAAGGTTAGTTAAAGGTAGAATACGTATTTTTAATTCTAAAATAAATTACTCTTGTACTTAACAATAAACGGCATTAAAACTTTATATATTAGGAAATAAATCTTTTCATTAAAATCATAACTAAAAAATTAACTTAAAAAAAAAAAATCTAAAAAAAGCCTGGACGATCGGAAAGATATATAAAAAGACTTCTAATATATATTCACTGTAAATATTCTGTTACTAGCATTATGTAAGTAAATAAATGTTATCATATATTTATAAGCAAAGTAATTAACTACAAGCGTTTATTTTACGTACCATCTCAAATTCCAATATTAGGTAACTTATGAAGATAACGGTGTTGACACATTCCATGTCTGATGCTTGTTGTCATCAATTATCTCCACCCTGTCTTGATAATTAATTTTAAAAAATACAATAGTTTTGAAACACAATATACAAAACAAAAAACCTACAAAAATGTTTCATTTAAAAAAAAAAAAAAGAAGAATGAAACTGTTTTATTATTTGTTCTTAAATATTAAATTAGATGTATGTTGCTGTTAAGAAGTAAAATTTTAATTTACATTTCCCTCTAGTACGAACATTTTTGGGTCTATATTTCATCTATAATTTATCCATCATTAAAATCCCTTCACACTGTACAAAGTTTTTATTTTTTTTTTTGTGCTATTAAAACTTATTTTCCCACCATAGGTTATATAGTTATAAATTACGTTTTCTTGCACATCGATTTTTTTCCATTAATCTACTCACGAAAACTTATTAAATTGCAAGTTGTGTTTTAGGATATCCGAATAAATTTTGTAATTGTATACTTTACTAAACATAAATTAGTATATTATTCTTTAATACAATTGTATTTAATTTTTTTTAAATTTATGAAATTTTTACGTTGAGATTTAAAAAAACACCTTTCTTGCATAAGTTAAAAGCATTGTTATAAGAAACCGAATGATTAAGTTGGATATATTTTAAAATGCCTTAACTTATAGCTTTTATAGTAATAATATTACTTATACTTATAAAAGTAGTGTTTTCTTATACTGGGATGAAAGAAAATATTCAATATTATATTTATACGACTATAAATTTATAAGATCCAATTGAATGAATTATTTATAAATACAGATTCATAGGTTTTATTATTGTACTGAAAGATTTATAAAAAGATCTATGTGAAATCTTATTGAAAATTAATTGGAAAATATGAAAATATAGAAAAAAAAAGTACAAATAATAATGAAAAGCAATAATTGAAAAATATACAATAATTATAAAACACTACAAAACGAAGTATTTTTACGATGTTTTAAAACTTATAACGTAAATATATTAACCAAGACAAGTACAAACTAGTTCGGAATTTTCTATCTAATCCCAACAGAAAAATTAAATACAAAAAATACAAACAAATTGTCTTACCTTCATCCATCAAAAGTACTACTTATTTGTCAATTAATATTTTGTAATTCTTCTATTTACATTTATTTATACATTTAATTTCTTAGATATACGAGTAGTGTTTCATTATTTTCAATTGGCGTTAATTTTTAACAGTGAAATGACAAACAAATTTGTTTTAAATTTTAAATAATTTTTTTTAACGGTATTCTGATTTTTGTTATTCAATTTATATTTTGAAAATAAAAAGCCATATCAATAAATCTTTGATTATTTATTTAATTGATGTGTGTGTATCTAATTTTGATAAACAAACATCACAATTTTTTTCTTTTTTTAATAAATAAATAATTTTAGTAGGTAAACATAGAATTCAAAATCAAAATTTCTTCTCTTTTGCCAAGATATAAAGTATAGTTATGAGCCGTCGTTTATAGAATAATTGTATTAATTCTAAAAAGAAATTTTTATATTATACATAATAATAATAATACGAGAATATGGGAAACAGAACATTCATAACGTGTACAGTTTCAAACCCAAGAGCATGGAGTTATTCGTTTCACTTCTCATTCAGCAACGAATGACTTAAGGAATTATTCACTTCAGCCTGAGAATAGAAAACATTGAAGTTAAAACTGAAAATACATCGCTGAACGTTACTTTATTTTTAAGATGAACAATGATATTTAACCATGAAAAATAAATAAAACATTAGAACAATTATAAAAAATAAAATATTTTGATTCATTAAAATAAAAAAAAAATTAATTTAGATTTGGCTGAAACAAAGTTAAGTAAAAGTAATATAAATTTAAAAATAGAAACTGATTGTTATCATATAAAATGTACGCTCATTATATTTCAAAAGGTTTTTAATAGCCGCTCGAAAACTACTACTACTCTCCTATGAATGTTATAGAGTACGTAACAACTACTGAAGAGGTATTTATGAATCCAAATTTATCTAGAAATTTTAAATCTCTACAATTTTAGTCCTTCTGTAATAATGAATTTCAGAAATATAAATAATGAAATAACTCATTGAAATACTTTTAATTTAAATCAGGTTATCTGAATTAATCTAAAAATTTAAAATTATCATCTCGAATTCCTAATTCATTGTTATTGAGTATCTATGCTACAAAATGTAGAATTAAAAGTGATAATAGATGTAAAACAACAAAATTTTATGGTTTCTTTTCTTACCGCTGACAAACTCCATTCGGAATTATTAAATTTTTTTTTTTTATATCGATATATATATATATTTATATTACATTTACTTTTTACTTTTCTGCAAAAGTGTGATAATAAATTAGAATAAACCTTTGTTAAGAAAATAGGAAATCAACAACCATATATGTTAAAATTTTACGTAAGAGATTTTTAATGTAATCGCTATCAGAGAAATGGGAGAAAGATATGGAAACAGCCTAAGATAATTTAAATTACCTCACAATTAAAAGTTTTCTCATCAGAAAATGCTGAATTCCTCAATTAATTTTTTTGTGTTTTATTTCATGGAGCTAAAAAAAAAATATATATATATATATTTTTATCTACAACTTAGTGTACAGTTTGTACAGCCAACTTAGTATAAAATTAATTTATGAACTGAATGTTGATTAACGACAACGGAATATAAACTTTTTATTTCATTACAAGAGGTTTTTAATAATATTTTGGAGCAATTTTCTGTTGAAAGTTGAAAAGGAAATCAAATACACCAAACCATTTCTTTATAGTTTCATCCTGCTATAACTGGTTTAAAGTAAAATCATGAAAATTTATCTTAATTCAAAATTTAATATTTAGCAACAAAACTGATATTTTTTTATATTCAACTAGTTAAAAATAGTTATGGGTATTAAGGGATTCACGTCCACTTGTTTCATACATTATAAGTGTTTAAACGGGAAGCACAAAGTCTACTATTGAAATAATGCCCAGAGCCGAGTTCTGTCTTTTCAATTAAAATTTCGATCATAAAAGAGATGAGAAGCATCATGATTTAATCCTTTGATAAATCCAGTCTTAATCTTATTTAACCATTTTTATGAGGTTTAAAGGGCATATTCGATATCTTTTTTCATAGAATTTGGGAATATTAACAAGCTGAAGGTTAAGCTTTTGTTATAAGAGATGCATATAACACAGGGAATACAAAATTTATCCAATTTAATCATATTAAATTCAGTAATATTTCTAAGTTCCGTAATTTATTTAATTAATATTTGAGCATTGCTGTCGTAAGAATTTCTGACAAATTTCCGTTATGCATATTAATCGTAGGAAGACACTTATTTTTATAAAAAGGTTTGCATTCTTTTAAGCCGCTTAAAGGTGAATCTTCTTGCTATCACTTTATTGAACTTCTTACGATATGAAAACCTACACTATTTTAAACCTTTTACAAGTTACTAATTAAACGATCTCCTGGAGAGTAAGTATATCAGAAATAGTTTTCCTAACCACTAGTATTGTTAGAGAATTATTGATAAGTATGTCAGTAAGGGGAATCGCATTTATATATACATATATATTACATAAATAAATAAATATATATATATATATAAAGAAGAATGTTTGTTTGTCCGTTTGCCTTGTCTTTTATACAGATCTAGAATTTTATTCCGATCGTAATGAAATTTTGCATAATAACAGATTTAAACAAGAGGAAAATTGTTATCTACAATTTCATTGTGAAAATAAACCATATCCGCCCCTTCTTTTCACTCGCTCATGGTAGCCTCTAATTATCCTCACATTTTGTGATTAAGTTTACAAAAACATTGCAATGAAATAAAGATGTAACTTTGGGATTCAATTATTAAAATTCAAAAACGCAGAATGGTTGATTTGGTTTCACCGATAATATTTGAATTTGAATACACGGGATAGGAATGAGAAACAGCCCGAGCGAAACCGATAGTACACGTAAATATTATTTTCCATCGTAATACCAAATTCCCATATTTGTTCCAAATTCCTTCTAACACCAGATTCTATAGCACATGTAACCTGTTTTCCTACACAAATACAAATAATATATTAATAACATTTTGAATTTTTTTTGTGTTATAAAAATATGAATTTTCATCCATATAAATGATTTTGTTTGCTAAATAAAACGGCGTATTTATTTTTCACAGTTTATAAAACCAATCTTTATGTACTCAAACCTAATTTTTTAACTTCTTTATTAATATAGACCAATGTGAATTATGTAATCAGGAATTATGAAAGATAAAAAACACTGATCTTCATATTTACTTTCACATTATTTTAATTTAAATCTTTTTTACTTCGAATTTTTTAACAATCGTTTTGTAATATTTAATCCAATATCTTTTACGTCTTGTCAAGTGTGTTTTATTCCAATAAAATAATAACCTGAGAAAAAAGTAAATATATAGATTAAAAAGTATTAAGATTAATTATATACTCTTTACAAATAAATTAAAATTGTAAATTTCAAAAGAGTGAAAAAACCTTCGTGTGTTAATAAAGTAACGAAGTTGATAGTTGGAATAATTCAATTTTAAGAAAGTACTATTTTCTTTCTCTTTACAGGAATTTATAAGTTTTCATGTAGTAGATGAGATGGAAAACATTCAAAATGTACGGAGATTTGTTGAATGTAATTACGTAATAAAACTCCAAATCTGCATTGAAACTTAAAAATCATCAGGTTATAAAAATATAATTAAAAATACTAATTAAGTAATGTAATATAACACTCTTAAGGCGTTGAGTAAAAACATCCTGAAGTAGAAAAATTAATAAAATCACTTTATTCTGGGAGGCAGATTATTGAATATTTGATGATTTTTCAACGTTACTATTGTATTGGTGCTCTCCATAATGAAGGTTTTTTTCTTTATAAAAAGAACTGCACATGCAATATTTTCACGAAATCCATCCTCTTATTGGCTACAGTACATCATCAGTTTCGCCTTGTCCAAAATCAGGATTTTCAAAATTTAAAACAATTTGTTCACCTCATTCACAATTCACCGGATGAAATTTCATCTTAAAACCATTCATAAGGTAGGAAGAAAATATATTAATCAGTAAAAATATCATGTACTTCACATTCATACTCATGATATACATAGATATATAGACACTTATAGACCCAGATAAACCTCAGGAGAAAAGTTTAGTATTTAAAATATAATACCCTCCCAAAATAAATAGTGTAACAGGGTTCATGCTTTTTTTTAACGAATGCAGTACTTTTCCCGTTTTATATTTTACAACAGTTGGGTTAACGAATTACATAACTATAATTCCTTAATGAAGTAAACATTTTATCAAAGAAGATAATTCTAATAATCAGAATATGAAGTAAAATGTAATAAATCCAAATCTTTTAAATCGAGCAAATATAGCAATTACACATTTTTATATGTAAGGATTTTAACATTCTTTGAAAATTATTGCTGTAATAATATACTAAAACTAAAAATTTAATTTAAATTCATAATCTTAATATTATTACTTGAAAATAAATAAGTAGAATTTATTTATGATTTTAGTTTTTATTTTAGTGTTATAAGATATTAGATTTGGAATATGTACTAAACTTTTATAAAATCACTTTATACGTTCGTTTAGTATGATAATATAAATATATACTGTGCAATGAATAGAGAAATGTGAATGCAGTCATAAAAAGATCTATTAGTTTATCTCTAAGTAACATTGTCAACCAATTGATATTATTAAGAGAAGTTAATTAATTAAGGTTCCCTTAAATTTAAGTAATTAATTAAATTTTAATAACTTTAAAACTAAATACTTTGAGTAATTTTCAGTAAAATGTATAGATAAATCTATTAGATAAGAACAGAGACAGTATCACTGTCTCTGTTAACTAAGCAGTAAATAATGTTTACTACTGATGTAAGGTAGTTATGGTGGTATGTTATGGTTAAGGTAGTTACAAGTTTACCTAAATCTAAACACAAGTTAAGTATAATTTTTTCTTCAATCTGCTAAATTACCACTCATATCTTAGTCCATAATCTATTATTTGCACAAGTATTATGATATTGAAAATTGAATGAAATAACATTTTACTAATATTTTGAAAGTCCCGCTATATCGGTTCCAAAGAAAAATATTTTTACTACCATTGTTATCCCTCACAAGGTCACTCTCAAGGTTATTCTTTTCCTCCCAAGATTATTCTCAAAGTCAAAAGATACTCACATGCTTTGTTGTAACCCATTTTTTGATGTGAGCGAACAAGTCAAATTGTTGAAGAATGGTTGATGTTTGAGTGTATGAACGACGATCCACGGAGAAAATAATTGGTGAAAATAATTAATGTATTTTGTCAACGCTTTAGCAAAGATCGCCTCGTAAATATGTCTGATTGGGAAAAACATGCATTTGCTTCTGAAAAAATTAAAGGTCGGCAGTGTAATGGCAAAAGAAACTGTGAAGCAAAATTGAATTATCATTGCCGATTTAAATGGATTGAGTCGTATTTAATTACATATACTCATAAACGAGCACCGAAGTTAAAATATCCCGGTCAACAATAAATATACCGCATTCAATGCATATATGAAATAGACCAGGATATGAAAATATCAAACCATTTCGATCAACTATTGGTCAGTTATCAAATAGAAACGTGGAACAGCGTGTTACAATCTGATTTACTATACTCGTATTATCATGGTTTCTACATGAGATGAACTGATCGACTGAATAATTGCAAATCTTCCATTTGATCTTAACATCCAGGAATCGAAATCATAATCACTTTTTTTGCTATCAGCCATTTACATCCTACAATCTTTTTAAGGAACTAACTTTGGTTAAAATCTTGTAACTTTTGCGAAAATTATTTCTGTTTGTAAAATGTTTAATCAATTTAATTTTAAAAATAGACTCATATTTCATATTTCTTTAAAAAACTACTAAAATGATTTGCTAACGAGTTTTGTTACAGCCCTGAATTCAACATAAATAAATATAAAACATAATGAGAATATTCCCAGTTAATTTAACTTCGAATATTTCTTTGGAAAAAATTCTATTTATTACTGATGTGTAATTTTTCTAACATTCTTTATGTCAATTAAAATAACATTAATGAAATATTTTATAAGTTTCAGTAAGAGAAAAAATTAAATAACCATACAAAAGAGGAAACGTTAGTAATAAATCGTGAAAATAGAAAGAGAAATGATATTGATAGAAAGCAAAACAAGAAGAGAAAATTGGGCCACTGCAGCTGGGGGAGAAGAAACGGTCAGCCTTCAGAGATGATCAAAACATTCTCATCTACTTCTATTGTAAAAGCTACAAAGCTAGTCACCCTACAACCAAATTTATCCAAAATTGAGACTCAGAGTAAAATATTTGCATTACAAAGTAGATACTGTACAATATGTTTTTGCATGTAGATTTGATGATACTTGGTTTGCATGGTAAACTCATTCAGTTTACAAACGGGTAGTAGCTGTTCTGATCTAAACGCAGGGTTGAGTCACCGCCACCATATCTCTCAAGTTATAACCACAGGCAACATGTGTATAACCTCTATTATAGATGTCTACTACATATTTTGTATTCAAATAAAACTAACAGTCCTTTGATAAATTAGCAAAAGTTAGATGATCAAATTAACGAAACAGTATTATATTTTTAAAACAATATTATAATATAATGAAATGCTCTCAGTGGTCATATGTTTTTAAAATATCTTAAAAATAATATTTTTTTATAAAATTCAATCTATAAATAAATTGCAATTACGGAAATAAAGATAATCGTTAAGAAAATTAAACACCGAACAAATGTAAGTTATATATTTTTGGAATATAAGAAACAAAATGCAAACTAAGTTTATAATAATCAAATCACAAAACAATTGCCGTGCAATGACATGACCAAAGCTGCCTGTAGGGTTCTCTGGAAATAATTTTACCCGCTTTCCTTCACGAGGTGAAAATATATATAACTGCTAACAATATTTAAATATCCCGGATGTACTTATTTTATGAATTTTCAATAACACCGTAAGGTATAACATAGTGATGTTAATTTGGATAATTTATTATTAACCATATTTACACACATTTAAAAAGAAATAAGTTAAATATCACGTCACGATAAAACCTTCAACATTACGAAAAAAAAATTATGTAATAAATTATAAATTTACTATATTAATATGTACTCAATATAACAAATTACATCCAATATTCAGGTGATACAGGAAGAAAGGGAGATAATTTGAGAACTGAATCTAGAGCTTGATACTTATAAGATGAATTAGGTTATTCAAAATTTGATACTTTTAAACTCAATTACGTGATAAAAAATGAATAAATAAGTAAAAACATGAAAATTATAGTTTGAATATTCCATCCAATGGATATCCATATCACAAATCAAGAAAATTTTCTCAAGTTTTCTCATGGAAAACTTTCCAATTTACTCTTTCAATAAATGTAAAATAACACTACATTTAAAAAAAATTATTTATTTTAAATTACTACAGAAAATAAAATAAAAACATGAATTATTTGATTCTAATACTGATATATATTTCATAAATACAAAGTGAAAGAAGAAGTTGTTAAAAGAGAAATACATACCGCAAAGAATTTTTATTTTTCTAAATAGGATTATGTAAAATATTTTCGGTATATTCAGTATGGCTAAACTAATAAAGTAAAACGTAATTAGGTAATTTATACACATACAGAAGTTTCTTCCTTTAGATAAAAATTATGGTAAATAAATTACTTTAACCCAAAAATAATGTAAAGAGTCCGGCAAGTCTATAGCGCTTCGTGTTTTGATATTTCCATAGTGATTTTCTTTCGTATTTTGTTGTTCTTTTTTCGTTCGTTGGTGTTCTTTTTGTTATTTTATTTGTGTTTCGTTCAGTTTTTTTTTTTGGGTTAATGTTTTGTGTTCCAGTTTGTTGGTTTGCGTTCGTGACATTTTAGTTAGTTTTGTTACCAGTGACATTAATGACTGTTAACGTTTTTATTTAATTAATATTAACATGTTTCTGTTTTTACGTTACTATGCTTCCTTTTGATATTTTTTGCGAACTGTCCTACGGTCGCGAAGCCTGTCTAAGAGTGATGAAGATCGGTTCTTTCACACTTCTCAGGAGTGGTCAACCTGAGGTTGTACAAGAGTACACTTCATTCACATTCATACACATCCTCCTCATTCATTCTCTGAAGAAATACCTTACAGTGGTTCCGGAGGCTAAACAGATAAAGAGAGAGTTGAACTCTATAATGGCAGCAGTGGTGGACAATGATAATGAAGATCTCGCCAGAAATGTGATCTGAGCGTTCAACCACACTTTGTTATGGGTCGATGGATAGTAACATATTATGGTGGAGAAACAACATGATCGGAGATAATTTCCGAAAGATTTTGGAGAAGGTAGGAAAGTCGGCAGGTTGGATTTGGTAAATTGCCTTTCTGCTTGGTTGAAGTTGAGTCGCCTAAGGTGGTGGGTGGTGCCTTGTGGCCCTAATAAGTCAAAGTTAGCAAGCCCGGGACAAGTTATGCGGACCTGTTTCAACAGGTAAAGTGTGGTATAAGGGACGACCTGGAGGACAGTATTCTATTCGTCTGGAGGGGTTGGACTCCCAAAAAAAATTAAAAAACTAAAAAGTAAAGAAATAGTTTATTCTCCGTGAAATAAATTATATATATATATATATATATATATATATATATCAAATAATAAATATAAATACATATTAAAAAATATACAGAATATATCTTGAAGTTCTCCCGAGATTTTTGTAATCGATTCTACCGTTGAAAGTAATGAATAAAGGCCATAAATATGTCCGAAAACGCTCTGTTACTAAGTTATGGCTGGGGAAATAATTTGCGTTGATTTCAATTATTCCGGTGAAATGAGGTCATATTGAAAATTTTATATCGGTATGTAAGCGGGGAAAATACATCCTTTCTTATGTTTGTTGACCTGAAAAATCATATGAAACAGGACCCAGAACTGTATCTTTAACGAAAAACACGTTTTTTTAAGTACACGAACATTATTAAATGACTAATAAATGCATAGATTCTACTAGAAAAACTTGAAGAAAATTTAATTTTGAAAAAAATTATGTAATAAAATATACAAAAAAACGAAAAGAATCAACTTTTATTAAAAAAAAAAAAAAAAAACAGGAGAAAATTGATGAATTTATAAAAATTAAAACAGCTACTTTTAGTACCATAATTTCAGAGCTTTGAAAAATTACGTTGGTATCACTTACTATTTGATTTTGAAATTGATTTGAATACCACTTTGTTAATATACAACATCAGTTCATGGAAATTTTCATTAACAAACAAAAAACTATTATTTACCTATCGTTATTTATGTGAGTCAGCAAAAACAAAAAAGGATATATATATATATATATATATATATATATGTAGATACACCTATATATATAAAAGTTCATGTCTGGTGAAATAATAATTGATGAAAAAGGGTTTTACTCTAGCAAATCATCAAATGAAAAACTTATGAATATTGGCATTTTTCATTTAATGTACTCGTAGTTAACTGCTATTCAAAATATACAGGCCTAAACACAATGAATTATTTTTATTCTCTAACTTTATTCGCTAATTAAATGGTAATATTAAAATAAAAAATATTAGATGCAATATTTTATATGATATTAAATAATTATTGCTATATATTTGTAAAATATTTACTTATACATTCTGAATAACAACTTATTCAGAAATAAGAATTAACAACATTAACAAAGTGCTGAAAAAAAAATTATTTTAATTTTGTATTAAAAAAACAAAAATATAATTTTCTTTTTATTTTAAAGTTTATATTTTAATTTGAAAAAAATAAAAATAATCGAGAAATATGAATAAAATTACTTAAAAATAAGGTTACTCCAGAACATACGGAATTACCTTACGCTTTATTAAAATCGGAATAATAACACCAATTAAATATCAACAATTGTTGTGTAAACATTGGATGAACTACCGTCATTTATAAACAATTAGCCTCTATATTTTTAATCATCTTGAAGTTAAGATGTACAAGTCCAACAATAAAAATTAAGTATTTTATTTTTCACGTTTAATGAAAAATATTAATCGAATATGTAATTCAACTAATTAAAATAAATTAAAATTTAACTTCATAAATTAATGAAAGTTAGAAAACGTTAAAAAAAATATACATTTAAAATTAAAAAAGACTGCTTCAGGATAATTCCATTCAATACTAAAAGTGAAACTATTAATATTATAAGTGAAACTAAACCCCCATTCTTGGATAATCACAGATTCAAATCTTGTTGAATTATTAAAATCAAGCCTAAACAAAAGATAAAACGATTGCCAGGAGGATGTGTGATTTATATATATATATATATATGTACATACATATATTTAGCAACCTAAAAATATTATTTCATAAACATGATAATGTGTGATAACGGATCTTAAACGTACAGTGCAACATGCGATCAAGCTCAGTACACGTAATTTATAAATTGTTCCCTTAAATCTAAGCAATTGAACAATGTGCTAAGAAATTATAGTAAAAAATTTCACATAAATAAGAAGTTAGAAAAAAATTAACTTTGTAAATAGTTAAAGTACATTTCATTAAAAACGGAAAAATTAGAATAAGTAACTTAATTGAGTGCGATATGAAAATTTAAGGTATGAAATTTTACTCGTAACTCAACATTACGTACGTAGACGTAATTTAAGAACAGTCGACAGTTTTATTTCTGTGAAATAAAAATTCTTAAAGAAAAATATATATATTTCACTTTTATGAAACACTTTTTTTAATGTTACAGCACTAAATAATTTATTATTAAAACTGTAACAATATTATAATGTATAACATCAATAAACAACAGATTTTACCTCAGCTTAAAGAAAGTGGCTGAAATCTTTCTTAGAGCTGGGAAATTTGTCTTATCTATTTTCAGATCAACTTTGTCACTAAAGGTACTCTAAATTTTAAAGTAATATATAAAAATTAAATTAATTTAAATTTGGTAAAATATGGTAAATTTTTAAATTACTATGACAAGGGGAAAATTTAGTGATCATGTCAAAAATGGGGTATCGATTTTTTTGAAAATCTTTACGTTCTTTGGTCCAACTAGTTGAACTAAGTATACCAAAATGGACTATTGAACTACACTAGTATATGAACTATACTATAAATGAACTATATACGTACATGCATATACCATATATGCATGTACGTATATTTACGTTATTATGTTGCACTACATTTTGTCTTACATCTTAGGAAAGATCGAACCGATTTTCTTCAAATTTCATATGAATTTTAATTTCATATTAATTTTTTGTCAAAACTAGTTAAAGAGCTGGAAAATATTACGAAAAAGTCAATTACCCGTTTTCTTTAGAGAAAAAATTCTTAAAGTAAATTTGTTCCCAACAATATATATATATATAAATAAAATTTTTAAATATGCAATCCATCTCTTGAAATTAAAATATGTTTATTTTTTTACCCTTTCGATCTATCTTCTTTCGGTTTAAATAATTTTCAAAAACTTTTCAAAGTTTATACTACATGTACAGTGCTATCAAGAAATTTATAATGTTTTTTTAAATTGTAGACTTCAGATCTAAAATGCAGAAAAGTATGCCGTAACGCACAACAATCGAAATAAAATGTCTGCAGATTAACGTAGCTAGAGGTAGGTATGGGGTTTCACACGATTTGGTGTGGAAACTAGCAAGTCAAGATTACTACGACTGGATAATTATACTAGAGCCCAACGTTGCCATGCCGAAAATGAACAGTTGGCTTACAGATGAAGAGAATGATGTAGCCAAAATCAACATTTCTGGAAAACTCGATGTCATAGGCACTCGAATGAAAAAAGGCTTATTTGCTGTGACATTGTCTATGTGTACAATCTTTGGGGGATATATATCCCCTAACTGCTCGGTGGAGTCCTTTGAGGAACTTTTTAGATAACCTCACTAATATAATAAGAACTACTTCCCTCCCCAAGTGATCATGAGAGACTTTAACTCAGAAGCCATAGAGTTTGGAGGAAACAGAACAACTAACAGAAGAATAAAATTCACAACTGCGATGAGCCTTGAGAGAATATTATATGCAGGACTCCAAGGATCCCTACGTACGTAGGAAGAGGGGCAGGTTCGGTGATAGATGTCACCTTAATATACGAAACGGATTTCCACATGTTAAATGATTGGAACCTCATTAATGAGGAATTGTTATCGGACCACAAAGGTATAGGCTTCACAGTGCGGTTACCTACAACTGGAGAAATACGGAGGCTGAATTTGAGACCCTCCCCAGTACACGTAAGGAACCACGTGCAGTCATTAATTGATAAAATATATGAAGAACATATCACAGACTTCGAAACAGTTCAACGGATAATTGAAGAAGAATCCAACAGAATATGACAAAAGGCATCGAGTGGTCACAAAAGAGTGAGCTGGTGGAACCAGGAGATTGCCCAACTAAGAAAAGAAACAATGAGATGTAGAAGGGAATTACAATGGGCAAGAAGATTGGGAATTGATGAGACGGTTTTTAGGACACAGTTTACGGAGACGAGCAAACAATATTGCTACTCGATTAAAAAGGCCAAACGAGACTGCTGGAAGAAGAAGGTTGATGACCTGGACAGTGATATGGAGTAGGGCGTAGTGGGTCCTAATGAAGACATTCGGTCCCCCTTCATCGTTACTGGCTAAGAGAGTCATAGAAAAGGCGATGGGAGATCTCTTCACCTTAACTCCCGAAGAGTACTGAAAAATAGATTGTGAAGGAGCACCCAGATTCACCAGAAGGGAGTTTCTGACACACGTCCGGAAGATGAAATCCCCGGGACCAGACGGGGTTCAGGCAACCTTGGTAAGGGGGTTGGCTATGACGGATCCTTGGTCCTTACTAAATCCGTTGAATGGCGCAGTCAAGACAGGCAACTTTCCGAAGTGCTGGCGCACAGGACATTTTGTATTGATTGAGTAGGCTGGTTCGACCACGGAGGAACGCCGTTTTCGGCCGATATCATTGCTGCCGGTATGGAGAAAGCTACACGAGAGTATGGTGGCGGAAAAGACTAGAAGAGGAAATTACGGACAGAGGTGGTCTCTCGGACGTAGAATTTGGATTCCGAAAAGGAAAATCAACTACTGACGTACTGAAGCACGTGATTAAATGGACAAACGAATGTCGAGCGGGTTCGAGGAGGACCAGAGAGATTCCTTTGATGATCCTCTTCGATGTTAAAAACGCTTTCGGGGGTATCCCGAAACAAAAAATCAACGATGCTCTGCGAAGAATAGGTGTAAGTTCTTACCTTCGTTCAGTAGTCAATGAACAACTTACTGACAGATTGGTGACAGTGGTTTCAGAGGAAGGAGAGCTTAAATGCAATGTTGGAGGGGAGGTACCAAAGGGATCAGCGCTGAGCCCCCTACTTTGAAATATTGTCTTTGACGATGGTATGAAAGTTGAGCTTCCTGAGAAGGCAGAACTGGTGGCTTATGCAGAGGACCTTGCTGTCTTAATAAGGGGCCACAATGAGGAAAAACAGATTAGAACGACATTCTAATCTGGCGATAAACACCATAAGTAAAAGATTGCGTGAGACAGGATTACGGTTAGAACCGTGCAAGATGCAAGCAATAGCTATAATCGGCCGTAGAAAGATAAGGCTAATATGGGTAATAGTAGATGGTACAAGGATAGAAACGTAGGAACATGTGAAATACATGGGCGTCTGGTTGTCTCTGTCCGGGCTCTTCAACTATCACCTTGATAAGGTGATCGAGAAGGCGGATACAGTGATTAACATCCTAACCAGAATGATGTTTCCGGGTGGAGGGCCACGGGCATCTAAAAGAAGATTAGCGTTATTGCTATTGAGCGTTACGGCGATTATACTATACGCCGACCCAGTTTGGAAGACAGCGCTCAATTCACGGCGGAATGTTAAGAGGATATAGTCGATACAGAGAAGGGGATGCCTCAAGATTATAAATGGCTACTGAACTATTTCTACGATGGCAGCCGTAGTACTTGCCGGCTCCCCTCCGATGGAACCAACGGCAAAGCAAAGGATTAGAATAGAGTAAGAAATACCAAAAGGCGACGTCCTTACACAC
Organism: Zanna intricata; assembly: GCA_010016005.3. Classification (NCBI taxonomy): domain Eukaryota; kingdom Metazoa; phylum Arthropoda; class Insecta; order Hemiptera; family Fulgoridae; genus Zanna; species Zanna intricata. The sequence continues at coordinate 20,790 of JAAAKQ030494622.1, forward strand.
TTAATGGAGGAATGGCAAACTATGTGGGAGGAGACAAGCGTAGGAATGTGGACCAGACGTCTTATTCCGAACTTGGGGTGGACTTGGCTAGAGAGAGAACATGGGGAGGTGAAGAACATGGGAACGTGGTCGGTTCAGGCTCGTTGGGTATCTTCTGGATGCCTCATTTGTCTGATGAGCAGTTCTCCGTCGTGCGAATCACGAGGGGTACGCTCGATGTTGTACTGGTGTCGGGATACT
>JAAAKQ030494633.1:0-12749 GCA_010016005.3 Zanna intricata
TATATATATATATATATATATATATATATATATTCCTAATAACGTAAGGATTCCACATACGGTTCATACATCTAAATCGGCTCAGTCGTTAAGCTATTACGTTGTAAAAAATTACATATTTCCTAAATATTAAAGTCATCTTTCTGCGGTCGTGTAAATAGAAAAGAAATTAGAAGAAGAAACCAAAAGTTATGCGGCTGCAGCCTAGGTGGTTAGATGAACTATACTTAATAAAATAAATACATTAAAAAATATCTGATATGGACATCACATGACTTCCTTGTATGAAAATCCAATAAAAATGCAATTATAAATTACAATTTTCAATTAATATTAAATAATCAGATTTTTCACCAAATGCTTATTAAGTTACATACATATTTTAATGTAAATAAAAATTTTATTTAACTAATAACTGATTTTTTGTAATTTCTTTTTAATTCTTATTGAATAATTATTTATTGTAAAAATTTGCTTAAAATCAGGGTTAATAATCATTAATAATCAATATATGTAAATTAAACAATACATCCTTTACTTCGTACAAAAACGTAAAAATATAATTTAAAAAAAAAAACGGAAATGAATTCGGATTCGAACCGATTTTCCTTCCCTTTGTAAGATCCAAATATTTCATTAATTAAAATTTTATTGTCTATAACTGGAACCAATGAAAATAAGTACCATTTATGACATGCAGTTGAAATCTCTCAATATGGGCTTATTACTGCAGTTAAGTAAAATTCCAAAATCAATTTTCTTTTTTTTTAATTTTCAGCTGTTTTGTAGATTTTTGGTCAATTCAATTGCAATCAAAACGGTAGGTGTACAACTAGATTTTGCAACAGTCCTAAAGTTAAAATTTCACGATCCTACAGCTAATCTTTTTTGAGTTATACCGTAGTTAGTTAGTTACATACATACTTACGTACGTACTGATATCACAATGAAACCGAAAATTTTCACGATTTTTTTACGTACAAGAAGGCAATAACAAATTTTTGTCATAAAATAAAGGAATAAAACTACCAGTCAATCACTTCATAATCATTGTATTTCAACCAATACATTTTTCTAAATAAGTATTCTTAGTTATTAAGGTCCGTAAAGTTTTGCAACAAACCAAAAAACATCTAGTTACATCCATAATTTATTATAAGTTCTCAAAGAAGCTCTACTTCAACCCTTTATTGTTAGGTCACTCTATTTGAATATTTCCCTACTACAGAGATCATCTCTAGCCGAAAGCTTCATGTCGTCAGCACATTCAAGATTAATCTTCTCCGTAAACGCTTCATTTGTGGATAAATCACATCAGCTTTGCAGCAATATCGTCATATTACTTGTGTGAGATATCAAGAATAATTAATACCTCCGTTATCAATTTTCTTAGTACGAATACCTATTTTTGATGAAAATGTAAGAGAAAATTTAAATAGTTTACGGAAAACAATGATAATACTCATTGCGGACAATTAGATTTGATTTATAAGATCTATAAATCCAAGCATGCACTAAATGTTAGAAATTGTTCTTTTATCTTTACATTCAAACCTAGATTTTTTAAAAATTCTGAACATTTTATTATAGACTACGGAATCAAATGCCTTTTCTAAGTATATAAATGCCATGTGTGTTGATTTGTTTTTCTTTAATATTCCTTCTATTATTAATCTGGTTTTCTACCAGTTCTCTTAATCCGCCTAAGTTCGCTTCTGCTGATTTAAGAATTTTATTTTTTCCCATTATTCTTCTATATTCTCTACCTTATCGTTTTTATTCAGATCTCTTGCGATGTTCTCCTAAAAATTCTTTTTTACCTCTTTTTTCTGAAGCTTCTCTAAATTTCAGCGATATATCTGACACCTTTTCTTTAGGTTTTAAACCACAATCTACATTCCATTATCACTAAATTATGGGAGCTATCAATGGCTATTCCAGGATATGCTTTGCAATCGAGGAATTGATTTTTTAAATCTTTGTTTAATCATGTTGTAATCTACCTGATACCTTGCAGTATCTTTAGATTTTTCCCATTGGTATATTCTTATATTATGATTTTTAAACTGTGTGTTAGCAAATTCCAAATTATACTTCGTGCAAAACTCAATAAGTCGATCCCTCTTTCATTCCTTTTGCCCAGCCCGCATTCACCCCCAATATTTCCTTCCTTTGTTTGCATTCCAATCATTATTAAGTTTTATTATTATCATTATTAAGTTTTCATCCCCTTAAATGTGTTTAATTGCTTCATAGATTACTTCGTATACACACTCCAGGTCATCATTATCATTGGCATGGAGTACTTGTAGACATATAAACGTTAACAATTGTTGTTGACTTAGGTTTTGATTTTATCCTTATTACAATAATTCTATCGCTAAGGTTTTTGAAATACTCTACTTTCTTCCTTATCTTTTTGCTCATTACGAAACCTACTCTTGCCTGCTCTTTATTTGACGCTGCGTTAATTATTATAAAATCAAAAGTAGTTTCCTCTTCCCACAGAACCTCGCTAATTCCTTCTACATCTGCATTTAACCTATCCATTTCCCTCTTTAAATTTTCTAGCCTATCAATGTTTTTTAGACTTCTAAAATTCCATGCTCCTACTCATGAATGTTATTTTTTAATTTTCTGGTGACCGCTTCCTTAGCAGTCCCCAACCGGAGATCCGAACGAGGGACTAGTTTACCTCCGGAATTTTTTTAACAAGGAGGCGTCTCCATCTTTATTTTATGAAAATGCGGAGAGCAACATTTTCTTGGAAACAGCTGTAGATTTCCATTACATTTAGCTGCGCACTACTCAAAAGATTGAGTGATGTTGTTATGGCTCTTTAAGTCCTCCTGACTTACGTCCTTAACAACTACTTAATTAAAAAGCTACTGTCCTCTTTCAGGAATAATCCCTTAGTCTGAGTCTCAACAGATACCTCTCCAATGTAGTTGCACCTTCGGTCCAGCTTCGTAAGCCTCCCTCACCATCGCCAAGGTCTCATGATTCGTAGAGGGAGAATTATTAGCGAAATTCTTCTACAGTCTTGCAGACATTATTTACACAATAGAATAGAATATCCTCAACAAAATAGCAACCATAATTTAAAATTTAATTTTAAAATTTCATAGAATCCTTAGGAAAGCGTAATATAAAACATTGCTAAATATCAAAAACAAAAGGCGAATTTGCACCCCTGTAGAATTGTGGTAGTAATTTTGCATATTGAATTCACTGCTGTGTATGATTATTTTCCATTCCTTAAAATGACATTTTTACTGCCTTCATTTCCTTTGTTGTGTAACCAAGCGATAAAAGTTGCAAAATTACTCTTGGATAACAGACATTATTGAGTTTGCTAAAAAACCAGAAATTTCCCAATATTTCTACTTGCTGGATGATCTAGACCATAATTTGGGATGTTCACTATAAATCCTGTCAATTTTCCACTTGCTGGTCTAAAATGATGTTGCTTGCCATCTAAAACCATATTATCTCTATGTATAAGTAGATATTTATATAATAAAATAATTTACTGAGAGGAATTAAATGTCTTCATTCAAAATCAAAGAATTATCACCACTTGCTCACCTAGGAAGCCTTAAAAAACCGTATTTTAACTACAGATGCATGTATTGTTGCCAAACGTTAAAACGTTTTGACGTATATGACAAAAATGCTGCAAAATGTTTAGCAGAAAAAGGGTACTTCATTCCTTTCCATAAAAATTTCTTTCTTCCAATACAAAATCTATTTGTGTTCTACCGTAACCTACAATAAAAATATTTAGTTTTTTCAAGTCAAAACTTCATAAAATGAATAGTACATATTTTACCTTTCTTCTGTAATGTCTGGTGTTTTTAACTACCGCCAAATAAATAGAAAATATTTAAGTAATAAATAATTTCATTTTTCACCAAATTCTGTGATAATTAATTCATTAGTATCCCGTTAGCAGCGTATGGACTAACGTTATGTTCAAGCAAGTTCTGCAGTCAGATTTATCATGTTATAAAAAAAAGGCATTCTTCGTCTTAACGTAAACTATTTAAAACTTTGTTGTATTGTAGTAAACTACTATGTAGTAGTAACAAAGTATTATTATAATTAGCCAATCGGGGTCGCTTCACTCGATCCCATAAAACCCCATGTCTCAAGGGGTCACGGGGCCGAACCCAGTGCCGCAGAGCTACTGCTATTCGACATTCCCATCTAGCCAAACCTATCGACCCTCTGACCATCCCCGCATTGCTCGTTAAACTCATGGTTGCAAAAATAATACTGATAATTAGCAAAGCATTCAGGCTTTATAGAGAGCAAAAAAGAAACTAAATTACAAAAGACAAAGTAGTAGTAGTAACTGTGAAAACTAATGTACAAAGTCCATAGACGAAAAAACCTCCGCAACCTACTTGAGTTGTCATGATGGCAGAAATACAATAATTTTGTTTGCTTGTTTTTACATAACTTCATCTCCAAGGAAGATAGAGCCTCGATATATGGCTTAAAACCTTCTATGGGATATCACGAATTTATGCAAAAAAGGTAAAAATCGGTTGGTTGGTTTTCGCGTGATGCGAGAACAAATAAACAAACAGATAAACTTTCTTTTTTTTTGTAGAAGATTTATTGATGCAATTCTAATAGTAGATTAATTTTTGGTAAAGAGAAATCTTACTCTTGAAATTAAAGTTTAAGAAAATATATATGAAGTAAAATATCCAGTTTTAGTTCCATTCCCCAGTTTCCAGATACCGTACTAAAGGGTAGCGTTAGCTAACCAAGGTAATATAATATTTATGTATAAAATTAAAAAAAAAACAAGTACTGTTAGTCGATTAAAGTTTATCGAGTGAAGATTATGCAATTGTAACATTCTCTCTAAATATTTTGGAATAAATATTACTTTTATGTAAATTGGCTTGTTATAAACACGAGGTCTACAAATGTAGTTGCATAATTAAAGTTTTGTTTTGTACATCGGTTAACACATTTTAATATATATATTCTACAGTGCTAAACGAAATTCCAAATCATACTCATATTTGTTATTCCATCCTATTACTTTATACACCAAGAGAAAGTTTTCATCAGATATTATATCTGAATAAATAATTCTGAAGAGATATCAAATATTAAATATTTATTACTTCAATTCGAAAGCCGAATGGTCGGCTATTATAAAATCACATTACCCGTATATTTCCAAGTTATAAATGTATATTTTTTAATCAGTTATTGATAAATTTTAACAAAGAGAACTGGGGAAGACCTGTGATGGGACAGCCCTTTCCAGGAGGGGTGGGCCGCTTAAGTGTCCGATTATTGATGATTAGACGGGGACTCCCTTGGGACTTCAAAGTGAAGGTTAAAGTAAGACCAGAATCCCAGTAGGGGAGTTCCGTTGGGGTATCTTAACGCATGGCGTATAATTAGAAGACCGAGTCCCGGCTACCTGGATCATTAGTTCTCGACAAGGTAGTTGGAGGCGATTTGCACCCTGTTGAGCTACGTGTATGCTTAGATGCGTGTCCGGCTCCAGGGGAAGAATAAAAAATGATGATTTCAACAAAAAAAGAGAAAACTTTTATTATGTGATTCGCATAGTTTTTTCCGGTAACTTTTGTCAGATAAAGATCTCGTTTTATTTTCAAAAGGGATTTGTTAAAAAGGTATCATTGGAATAAAATTATGGTCAAAATTTTATATATAAAAAAATACAAATTTTATTTTTGAACCTAAATTAGTGAAACGTTTATAGATTTTTACAATGAATTTGTTTTATTGCCATCTTGTTGTACAATAATTTTTCTTGAAAAATTGTAAGTGGATTACAATTATAAGAAAAGATGCCCAAAACAAAATAATTGTTTTTCTAGTTTACAAACTGCAATAGATAATTTAGAGAATTTTCATATATCTAAAAATTATGAATATTGATCATATTTAAATTCTATTGTTTTGGCTAATTTTAAAATAGGTCGTATTTTTATAACGATAAGTAAGGAAAAGAGCAAACGAAAATAGAAACTTAAATAGAATAACTCAGAATAGGGAAGCAAATTTGTAGGGAGATATCATGAAATAAGACATCGTGTAGTTGACTAAAACAATACTAAAAGGGTCAGCAGAAGGTGCAAAGGTAGACCGAAAGGATGAAATATTATATACGATCTAAAAGGAAATGGGCGCTATCAAGAACTCATCCGTTCTTAGCTGAATATAAAAGAGAAAAGAGAACTTTGTACTAGGTATCTGTCTTAAAGAAGATAACCATATTTTGGTAACTTTCTAAAATGTTTGTGGTAAATATTTGACTTTTTTTAAGATACAACCTTCGTTTATTAAGTGCAATGTTCAATATTATGTCTTCAATAAATTTATTATTATCCTTGTGGACAGTGATAAATTTTTTACAATTCTTTAACTGAATCAACTAATTTTATCATAGTGTATAATTATCCAACATTTGACGAGCATCTTCTCTATAATCGATTAAGGAAAATGATAAGATTCTGCGTCGATTACCGCAGGCTGAGATTTGGAGCCATGCGATACTTATTTGAATTTTTTTATTTAATTGCAATAAAAATTTTATTTAGCATTCTGACATTTAATATATAACCCGCCGGATTAGTCTATCGGATAAACTTGTCATTCCAAAATCAGCTGATTTTCGAAGTCGAGAGTTCTAAAGTTCGAGTCCTTGTAAAGGTAGTTGCATTTATATGGATTTGAATACAGAATGTAGGTACCGGCGTTCTTTGATGGTTGAGTTTCAATTAATCACATTGGAAAATCTGCCAATTCCAAGGAAATGGAATCGGTAAGGGTTGAACTCGAATTATAAAATAATATAATAATTAATTATAAAATAATGCTTCATTATCTGACTAGATAATTCGTTCCCTTACTTCAAACGCTAATTACTAGATAACGTTATTTTATAAAAAATGTCTTTTAAGAATGATACTCATTAAAATTCTATTACCCGTTCAATTTTACATAGCCCCATCATTCTCTTTAAATTAAATAGAACAATTAATTCCTATTTTAAAATTGTTGAAGGTAAAATGGTACATAATAATAACTCTTTAGGGGAAATTTTTTTTAAATCAGGAAACATAATTTTTTCTTTACTTTTTAAGTATGAATTTATTGAAAAAAAATAGTTTGCTCGAAAGTTTGTTCTAGTTTGCTCTATTGCATTTTCCAAGAATTATTCCTAACTAAATTATTGTTTTTTGCAGCTTTCATATGGGAGAAAAAAATATGTAAACAAAAATATTAAGAAAGTCATATATCTTCTTGATTACAGAGTGGTTAGTGGATTGTCATATTTCCTCTAAATTACAAATAGTAATTTTTTTAAATTTTACAACTCAGTTGAATTATATTTATAACTCAAAATATTTTTTAAACTTCAAGGCACGTATACTTAATTTTACTATTAGGATTCATCGTTCTTTTGTTTACGTTTTGCAGTTAAAAAAAAAAGACAACTACATTTATTAAAATTTAATCACGTTTTCAAATATCTGTATATTTTTTTCTGCAAGTCATAAATAAACTCAAAACATAAACCAGGTGAATAAACATAAACATAAACATAATGTGATGCACCAGGGAACTTGATTCTCTATCATTTTTTAAGATTCTAAATGAAAATATAATTTGTATAAATTATATTCACTAAAAATAATAACTATTTAAAATTTGATTTACCAGTAACTAAATCTAATAATTATTTAACTTTTTTATGAAAAAAATTATAATAATATATCTGGTCATCTCTCCAGTTAAAAAGAATTTTTGGGTTTAAATATTTCTTAATTTACCAGTCATTTTTAGAAGGTATCATATTGTTAGAAAGTTGGAAACGGTTTCTGGTTTATTGTAACATTATATTTATATTTTAAATTAATGTTTAAATGTTTTAAAGCCATTAAACAAGACTGTAATTTTTAAAACATTCAATTTTGGCTGGCTTTAATCAAAGAAATCTAAGAAAAAACACAAAAGAATAAACCTTGTTTGAGAAAAATTTAAACATAAGATAAAATTTTGTTTATACACATATGAAAGCCATTAAACATATTAGAGACATTACATTATAAACACACATTATTACATTATAAACATATAAAGATTAGCTGAAGAAAGAGATTCAACCTCAAACGAGGGAACAGCATTATTCCATAAACTAATGAAAATAACTCAGGAAAAAAATGTAAAAGATTACCGAAATTCTTGTAAATATTTAAGCTCATGATATTTTGACAATATAAAGTTCTTTTTTACATGTATTAAAAATAAATTATGTATTGTAAAATTAAAAAAAATTAATTTTTTAAACCTACTATTTCATTAGCTTATCCATAATTATTAAATGGTAAAAAAAAAAATTAAAACCGATATTATTATTATTGATGAAACAGCAGATGCTTGAGGTAGTTATAGAGCTTAAGAATGACTGATGCCGGAGCTTTCATTAAAACTTCAAGTACCTATTGTACAACACTGAAATAAGTTTTATATATATATATATATATTCAAGTACCTAATACACAATACCTTCAAAACGGTAACCTAACTATGACAAGATTCATTCAAGGATTCAAATATTCTCTTACTCGAAATATTTCTCGAGAAATTCTCTTTATAACGTTACAACGCCGTATATGCATACTACGAGCAAAAAAGTTAAAAAAAAATTATTTTTGCAATTAATTCTCTTCGAGTCCTCGGACTGTATAGAATAATATCATACTGAAATGCAATTTTTATTATTAAATCAGTTAATTTTCGTAGCGAGACAGTATTATATTAAACCTAAACGTATAATGCAGTTTTAGAAACCGTGTAGACTACTTTCATCTGTATCAATTTCGTGGACTAAAAATAATGCTAATAATTAAAAATTTTCATAAATATTGCAACAAATCTTATACATTAATTTAGAAGTTGTTTAATACGAACAATAGTTTTGTTATTGGCCTATCTAAGAATTTTTACAGAATTAATTAAAAACTATAGGAAAACAAAAGTATTTGTCTAGAAGTTAAAAAATTGGTTTTTATAAGATGTAATTAATACATATAATACTTTTTATCGATGGTTAATAAGTTTCGAAAATGTTTTCCTTTCGTTCATAATTTTTTCAGAACGCTAGGACCGACCGTTTTCAAGATATTTGCGATTTTCATTCGAAAATTCGAATTCGGTTAATAAGTACTTGATTTTCCCCAAACTTCGATATATATATATAAATACATGTATATAGATACATTTATTTATATATAGACTGCGTATCGATTTATAATAACATAACAAGTATACACCTGAACACCACGAGACACGTACTAACGAATCGAAATTTTCCACTACGGATCATTCCGGTGCTAAGCTAAGGGGGATGCATATACCGACACACATACAAATGCTGTTTAATAGGGTAGGAGGAGCAAAAAATAAATAAATTTTAGAATTCAGTTATATACACACCTACCACGTGGGTGAAATTCTAGAGCAATGCGGACAACCAGACCTTTATGCTGTTTTGTATTTTGATCTGACTACTACGCTAGAAAATACACGTCTGATTCCCATCACGTTTATGCAATTGTCGTGACCAGAATCTTAATATAAAGAAGTTAACAATTATCCGCCCGTTCGAGTTAAATGAATCGATTTTCGCACTTCCTCGATTGAAATATACTTTACTAAACAAGCCAGTAATGAATTACATAAGTTTCCCAGCTATACAGATCAAGTTATGCAATTAAATTTTCAATTTATTAAAACTTAATCATTTTAAGCTCTAAATGAAGATTTTAAAATCAAAAATATAATACGAAAATGTCTTCGTCAAATAGTTCAATAGAAATTGCCGACCTTTATTATGAAAATGATAAAATGAATCGAAGAAGATTTAAGAGAGTTCATAATGAAATAAATTTAAAGGAAATGGAAGATGAATATTACTTAAAAATTTTTTTTTTAGTAATAGAATAGGTGAACAATAGAATAATGCCTATTCTATTATTATAACACTATACCAGTGTTAGAAGAAACACAAAATTGGCAAAATTTCTGAATCCGCATTTTTGACCTAATATATTTATAAAGATGTTGTAAAAACCTTTATAAAGTTTGAACAAGAAATATATTTTATCCATTTCCTAAAAATATTAAATCAGTCTCCTCTAAATATGTCCATTCGTATTAAAAATATTATGGCATAAAGGAAACAAAAAAATTTACTGCAGCATTGGATAAGTACATGTTACGATGGGAAAATACTGCATATATATGACAGTTTTAATCAGTTTCGCCATAAGACGTGGATTAAAAATGTTTATCCAAATTACATGGTAGAAATATGAAAACATTTCGCTAAGTATAAAGCCAAACTAATGCTTAGGATTGAGGGTCTCTTTGCTGTTGCCTTTGTGATAAATATATTTTTTGGACAAGTTATAATGATTCAAAAGTACAACATTCATATAAAATATTAAACGAAAAATTGTCTTATAAATATTAAAAAAGTTCTAAGATGTAAACTTCAATAGATGACAGAAAGGAAAAATATGAAATGTGTTAAAATATTAACCAAAAGTGCTCAGTTACCCATCTTCAAATATTTTTTCATCTACATATTAAAAATAACAGGTGCCGTAATAAATTTTAATGTTATCGATTAAAAAAAAATATTGTTAAATATAAAATTATTTGTTTGATTATATTTAAATTATTTAATTTTAATTTTTGAAACTAAGAATCTCAACAAAAGAAAAAAAATAATTATAGAAAATAATATTATTAATATTAGCATCATAATTTCGGAAAAATATGTTTTTGGGAACTAAAACATAAGGTTAACTAAGAAATACAAAATATCGTACGAAAGATGGTATTATAAAGCTGAATAAATAAATTAGTAATTTTCTATGAAGGGGTGAAAATTTTGGTTAAATTTTTTTCAAGTAATACTAAACAATTAAGATTTTAAAAAAATTAAGGTTTTAAAATTTTAAATGCAAAAGGTAACTTGCGAGATTGGTTTAAATTTAAAAAAAATATGTTTAAAAATTTTATAAAAAAAAATATTTTTTGTTACAACAGACCTTTGGAGTGGGCCAAAAATTTTATAGTCGTTTGAAAACCTATTTATGTAGAAAATATAGATGCAAAAATTATCCATTAACTCTTTTTTAAATTAAAATATACCTAAAAAAATAAACTAAATAGTAGCATTCTTTCTGAAGGAGATGAATATTTAATAAAAAGTCTTTTGGGGGAGATTAAAAAATAATGGTAATTTACAATCTAAGTATGCAAAAGTTTTTTGCATACTGACCCAGTAAAGATTTAAATTTTATTTCGGCCAAAACATCCTCACCCTTTTCTCCAGTTTTTTTAAAAAAAAGTTCTAAATCTCCGAAGGTAGAACCAAGTATGAATAAAATCAGTCAACGGGTACAGAGTTATGAAATCAAATATAAGCCAACATACTTATGTATATATGCTCAAAAACCGTTTGAAAAAAAAAAAATATTTTGGTCCTTGGAGGATTGGGAAATTTTTTCCCTAGATTATTTTTTACAATTTAAATTATGTTTTTTACTGAATTTTTTTTAACTGTCTCCTTAAGATACAAAACTTAAAAAAAAGACTATTTTTTCAGTTGTTTATTTTTTGATAAAAACTATACTCCCAAGGCAATCTCTGGGGAGCTAATTCTATAGCCAAAAATAATAAAAAAACGTTTATGTAAACACAGGTTAGTAAACGGTTCGTTAGCAAGTTTTGGCTCGCGAAAAAGTTTTCTGCCTCTGTGAAATTAAACGTACTAAATTCTTGAGGGTACAAATCAATATATACTAGGCATAGGCATATATTAGGTGTTTCCTTGTTTTTTTATCTAAGAAACTGAATAAAAGTAAAGAGCTATGACTTATTTAGATTATAAGGAAAAAAGGGTAAAACATGAAAAGGTTTTATCGAACACTTTTTTCGGTTCGGAATAAAATAACTTTGTTAATTTACCAATAAAAAAATAAAAATTTATTTAGAGTATGAACATTTTTTTCTTATTTTGGCTACAGAATCATCTTCCGGGAGATTGCCGTCCAAATTGAAATCATTCTGAATTTTTTCTATTGTAACTTAAACTTCTCTATCAGCAAATATCGCTAGAGATAGGAAAGTAAAGTATTTTGAGGCAAAAATAATTATATAAAATTTGTTAGAATTTAAAAAAAAAAGTCATATTTTAACAAAGTATATTAATCGCTTGTCACGAGAATTTATTTGTGAATCAGTATCAAATGAAACATTTTACAAAAATTATACACAGATTTAAATGAAATAAAAGTACAAATTTTCTAGAATTTTTTCAAAACGTCTATTACGGGTTCAATTCAGTCCTCCCGTCATTTAATTAAAAGAGATTTAAAATTTAATAGTTGAAGGTGTAATTTAGAAAAAACGTTCCATGGCCTTAAAAATAGAGCAAAAACAAAATTTAACACAACATTCATTTGTGACGTGATGAAATTTTGATCCAGTTTTAACGTTTTGAGTTAAAGTTAAAATTTTTACAATTTAGATAAGTTATACAACTAATAATACTGACTGAATTAAAATTTAATTAAAATATTTATTTACTTAGCGTATATATATATATATGCGATGTTTGTTAATATGGGTTAAAATTTAATAGGATATACGTTTACTGTATATTGTACTAT
>JAAAKQ030494655.1:0-12350 GCA_010016005.3 Zanna intricata
TTAATTGTGGTTCCGGAGGATAAACAAAAAAAAGGTTATAATTATCTGCTGTTTGGCTGTTTTTTATTCTTTCTTAATCCTTGATGGATAGTAACAGTATTAAGTAATTGTTAGTATTTTTAATATCGGTAGTAACATTATAATCACTATGTATGATTGTTAGCGCAATAGCCAACAAAAGCCGTGCGAGGATAATTGGAAAAAAGGTAATCGAAAAAAAAAATAAAATGCTCTGGTATTTTGTCAAAAGATTTTTTATTTTAAAGAATTTTTATAAAATGCTTGATAAAATCAGAACATAAACAGAAAACAATGTCTGTAACGTGATTAAAAACTTAACATAAATACTTACTAAAAATATAAAATTAATATGCACTAAAGAAAAAAAAATTTATTGAAAAATTACATCGGTTCAGTTTTATGTCTTAATTTTACCTTTTTCCATTAGAATGAAAGTATTATTATATATTTAAAAATATTTTTAGTTAATAAAAACAGAATCTTTGAAAAGAAAAGACATGAATAATTGCACTAATTTCTTGGACAAATATGTTCCAAAAATGAATTAATTTAAATTAGTTAACATTGAAGAATTTTTCCTTGATAAAGGTGTAGTTAATTTGAAAACTGATATGACATTTACAAAGTAAATAATAATAATAAACTGTGTAATATTATTACTTAACATTTAACATTATACTTGAAATTATTTTTAATAAGAAAATTTTTATCACTAAAAATATAAAATTAATATGTTTAAATGATAATAATTATTTTAAAATAAAAAAAAACTCATGTTGCACTGTTTTTGTGTAACTAGTAACAGAGCCGGGCTGGTCCCGAACAACATAAAAAACTTATTAAATTGAAGAGAATTAACACCATTGTTGAAGTAAGTAGCAGAGCCGGGCTGGTCCCCAACAACATAAAAAACTTATTAAATTGAAGAGTGGTTAACACAATTGAATACATAAGTAGCAGAGCTGGGCTGGTCCCAAACAACATAAAAAATACTTAATTAAATTGATGAGAATTTTATGCACATATGGAGATTATAAAAAATTAATAAAATTGCTAGAATGCGACCGATAAAAACTGGAGGTGAATCCAGGAGTCTGCAGAAACCTGTCTTGATCACTTCGATGGTAAAGGCCGACTAAATAAAAAACGGATTATAGAACAAAGGAGAGAGCACGCACCAAGACGTGCACGAACCCGCAAGCGTGTGAACACAGTGAAAACGAGACGTGGGAAACAAAAAAGAATTACGTAACCAGCTGCAATAATTACAAAAAAGTGATTAACATTCCACAACAGTAAGTCATACATCCACCGAACTGACAAAAAGTAATAACATTAAACAAACAAACAAAAAAATTAATTAATAAATCAAACTTAACACAAATGTGTTAACATACTGCCCGGGCGAAGATAAAAAAACCCTAAGGCAGTCCAAAGAAGAGATGGTTAGACAACAAAGGTGAAAGACCAGGAGTGAAGGCCAGAGAACAAGCAAAGTACAGCGGAGAAAACAACTGGGAGCAAATCAGAACAACAATAACAAGGAATTACAAACCCAAAGAGAAGGAGCAAACAAGAACAGTCAACAAAATGCAAAAGGTACACAACAAAAGAGTGCGGCAAACAACAAAAAGGAGCGATTGTGACGAGAACAGACCCAACAGCCAACAAAAAAGAGACGCCCTCAGAACCAAGGCATGAAGACAACTTCACCATTTTGGAAACTTCAACAAGAAGCTAAAAGAGAAATGTCAAGGCGGGAAAACAGAATTTCACCCCGGACCTGGTTCAAACAGGAAACCACAAAAGAGTTAGGACACTATGTGAGAGACCCAAGCACAAAAAAAAAGAGAGGTGCTATCAAAAGAGAGAATCTGAGGGGATGACAGATGTGTGCTCATAAAGCTTTTAACATGACACTTACCTAGTTTGAAAAAGTTTTTGCTGTAATTGAACTGTTAATTAATAATTAAGACTTCTTTGATGATTCCTGTTACCTTAATTGTTATTTGTTAAATCGGTTACGTTATTTGTTATCTGTTATTATTTTGTTGATTTTTGTTTGAATTTTCAAGTTATTAAAGGGATTTTTGTGAACATTTTACTTTAAACTTAATAATCCTTTAACTTAGCAAGAAAATCAGGAAAGCAGTTCAAATAGTATATAAGTTTTTATAGAGGAGAAGATTATGAAAGAAATTTTGCTGTCACAAAAAACAGCAGTCCAACCCCTTGATCAGTTTTTGTTTGCACTTTCCTTCTTTCGTATTCAGTCAGCAGTAAATACAGTCCAGACTATATGTTACAGATGTGATAGTATTGTTAATTAATTTTGAATAAAAATTATTTTTATGTTTATACACGAGTATATTTTAAAAACCTTTTTACATTTGGTCAGGTTGTTATACAGAATACAGGCGTACCTTTTCAACCTCTGTGATTATGTTTGTGGTATTCTAACACCATATGGAGCATTTAGATGGTTGAAAGATTTACTATTACCAGATAAGTGAAGCAAAATTGTATCTTGCAAAGGAAATTTTATTATTTGAATGAAAAATTGTAACGCCTAAATGAAAAAAGATAGATTATATTTGTGGTAGTAACTGTGTTTGAAATATGATACCGCTGTTTATGATGGACCGTATACAACTGTATACAAGTTCTTTGATTTTATACTAACGGTAATGGTTAAAAAGAGATTAATATTATATTAGGTATTCAGCGAATAAAAATAATTTATTTAAAAAATATGATTTAAGTAGCGAAAACAGTAACAATGATAAAAATGTGAATGATTACAAAACGATTATAAAATATATAAATTAATGCCCAAATAAACGACTCAAATCTAGTTTTAGACAGATGAAGCAACAGTTTTTAGATAGCCTAACAAAAAATGTATAAAATAATAAAAATGTTTATGTATTTAAAAAGGTAATATTTTAACATTCTGTATTATTTTTCTGAACGTCAGTGAAAATCTTATGAAAATTAAAAATTTTAAACTAAAAGATGTGATGGAATCTCTAGTTTAGTGGTTTTTCTGACCTAATATTTTTCATCTGTTGTTTTCAAAAGTGGTAGAAAAACAAATCAAAATGAAATTGTGGAGTAAGTTACCTCTAAAGAAGTTCGTTGCTAAGAGAAAATTATCATAAGAGTTTGGGTTACCGTGTAGGAAAATCAATAATGAGTCTGTTAGCTCATACAATGAATATAAATAATTATTGTATTCAGAATATGTAATATTTTACACTAAATTTTTTACTAAAATTTCACAACTGTCATCATTTTGAGATCCCTGGGGCAAAATGCAAAAATCTGGGAAAGTAAAGCGGAGGCATACTGTGCTCACTGATCTTAAAACTTTTAGCATTTTTAACATTATTTTAAATTATTCCTGCCTACGAAGTTATACAATAGGATAACTACACTTATCGTTGTTGGACATCCTAATTTGGTGTGAATGAGATTGTTCTCGGTTGTTCAAAGAGAAACAAGTTTTTCTATTGATTATTATTATTATTATTGCTATCTGTTGATTTTTTAAAGATCATTTGAATATTTTTTACTATTTAATTATGACAATTTATAACTGAACAGTCTGAAAATTTTAATTTATAACTTTGTCAGGTGTAATTTATCTTCTTGAAATTTAATTTTCTTATTTCAGGTGAAGACGATTCTAAGACATCGATAAAAGAAGATCTTAAAAGTTACGAAGAACAAATTGACATCTCTGAAAAAATGTCTTCTTCACAATCGCAAACCTCCCAGAGGTTTAACTCGCCGAATAAACAGTTCGGTTTAGTCGGGGTCAGTTTACACTTGAAGAATTTTTTTTCAGATTTCATTCACTCGGTTTCCCTTGTTTAATTGTTTTAAAGGTTAGAGTTTTATATTAATAATATAACTGCTGTTCCTTTTAATCTAAAAATTCTTTTAATCATTTTCACTATTACTTACTGAAGATTAATAAAAAAATGTTTGGGTACAATTTTTATATCGATATTGATGTGTTATTTATTATTTTCCTGACCTATAATATCACAAAATTTCATGGTTAATTCTATTACTACCATCGCTTGTTGTTTTACTAATATGTATTGTACTAAATGTAGTAAAATCTAGTAAAAATAATAAATTTACGAGGAAAAGAAAAATTCATCAGTTCCATAAAAAATATTAATAACTCAGTAAAGCGATATTTAATGATTTTTATATCTTAACAGATTTTACTGTGGATGGTTTCAACTTATATGGATGTGTATGTATATGTGTACCTATGTGTATGTGGAGATTTTTTGAAGTAGCTAAAATTATTATTTTTTTTTTTTTATGTGAATTTTGCTCTTTTACTGGATAGTTTTGTTCTTTTTTAAGACTAAAGATTTTACAGAGTTCTTACCTTTTTATTCTGACTAAGTCTGTTGGTTATAATATATAATTGTTTTAAATTTATATGTATATATATATATATATTTTTTTTTTTTTTCAAAAATTATGTACCACTGTTAAATTAAATTAAATTATTTTAAAAATAAATATTTAAATCGACCATATAGAGTTCAGATAAAAGTTAACAATGATCATCTACCTGTAGCACTTTAGGAGTTTTATTTCATTATCAGCAGATAAGTTTTACAAATTACACACAATTATAAATTAAAATATATAGTTAAAAAAGTAGTTAAAATCTAAAAAAAATCATTAGTGTACATACTAATGTCAAGTTGTGCTACAAATACGCAAGTGTTGTTACCTTTTATTTGAACTTAATCTGATGAATTAAAATATTTGTTTTTAAAATATATATTTGTTTTATATATATTTGTTTTTATATATATATATATATGTATGTATACATGTACTCATACAAACAGGTGTCTGGGCTAATGATATCAGAAATAAACAGCTTATATTATAGAGAACCAATTCATACATTTTTTTTTTTTTAATTAAACACAACTCGCATAACAACTTCATACAACTCAGTTCACAACACACAACTCAACAGATGTCTAGACTAGAGCATCCACGGCGTTATTAGACCAACAGGTTCAACAATTTTCTGTTTTAAACGTCTAAATCTCTTACTTTTCTTTGGAACACAGAACTTTTAATAAATCCCCAAGTAAAAAAGTTGAAAGGAGTGATCTCTGGATATCTAAGTGGCCATGCAACTTGACCTCCTTGTTCAATCCAATATCGGTGAAAAGTGTTGTTCAAGAACACAGTAACACCTCATTGAAAGCGTAGGAGAGCACCATCTTGTAAACTGACCTGCAGGAATCTGAGCAATAACAAACTTCTCAAGCATGTCGAAGTACATATACTCTTATCACAGTGGGCTCTACGAAAAAATGGATTGATGACACCATTTTTGTGTAGTCCTAACCAGACAACTGGTTAACTGATGTTGTAAAAGGGACATTTTTGGTATTTCCTTTTTATTTTCAATTACATATGGGGGTTTTCATTACCCCAAATTCAACAATCGTGTCTGTTAATTTTCCTGCACTTATAAAAGGATGCTTCATCATTAAATAATGATGTATCAAGAAAATTTAGATTGTTTTCGATATGGTGCATTACCTCTGCAACAAGCTAATATCGTAGGAGGTGATTATTCAGTTTTATGCGATAGTAACTAGTATACTTGTAAACAAAGCCGCTTATAAGCAATGTCGTGGACAGTGGAACAAGGAATTTGCAGTTCATAACTAGCTTGCCTAATTAACATTCCAGGACTGGCAATGAATACATCGCGTACATGACCCGATGTCTTATCATTAACTGCAACTTTTTTGATGATTTCCAGTTTGTTACCAAACTTTTAGGCTCGTTGGTATCCCACTGATGAGTAAACTTGGATGTAGGAGGATCAGTATTCCATTCGGTTCATGCGCACCATTTAACCAGTGTAACTGATTGAAACTTCTGTTTTAGGATCCATATCTACTGACATACTACTGACAACAATTGCATTGGAAGTCGGTTTGCTTGTGCATGTGTATTCCCTGTCCTTGAGAGTATACACAACAAACTTTGATATTTTCTGTTGATTGAGCCTACGTTTAAGAGTTTATAAAGACTGGTTTTTGTAAATTTGGGCCATTACTTTTAAAAACCTTTAGTCTGGACACCCTATATATATATACCACTAAATTGTATTTGGCTCAAGAAAATAAAAATGGAAGTTAAAATAAATGTTAAAAAATATTATGTTAGAATTATTAATAATAAATAATTTGTTAAGTTGTATTTAATTAAACTACCAAGTCAATAGAATGATGATAATCACCTACATATAGGTGAGTATGTCCGTTGTTACTCATTAATATTGTGAAACTGATTTTTTAAAATCGGTGAAATTTCAAGAAAGATAAAACTAATTGACCAAGACCAGAGACAAACTGTATATCAATTAATCCTACATATGTTATGAGCTTATTAATTTATATATGTTAGTTAGAATTCTGTTTGGTGGTTTATTATTTTTTTTTCATATTTTTGAATTTATTTCATGGCAATTTGTTTCTCCATTATTGCCTGGGCTTTTATAATTTCTATACCGTTTGATATACCTGCTATTCTGTGTTTCTTACTGATTAGATGTTGAGTCTTGACTGAATATATAGTTTTTATATTTTTGCTTTAAGTTGAAGTATCCTGTTTTATTGATCGTAATTCATTTATAATTGTTTTAGTAACTATTGTGTAGTTATTTATTACTATTAATGAGTTTGTGTAATTGTTTTTTTTTTTTTTACTATACTTATAGTTTTGAATTTAAACCGTTTATATAATTAAAACCTATTGTATATAACAACTTATTTTAATTTTAACAATATTTCAGAGTGGCTTGTCAGCAGGCAGCAGAGGTAGCGGGACTTTGTCGGGACGTCCACCTCTACCTCCAAGAAGAGGTAGAAGCAGAGGTAACACTCCTCCTGGTGGTAGTACACCGCCTTTACGACATCAGAGTCCAAGCCCTGGTCCTGGTCGACCGCGTGGTCTACGTCTCAGCCCGAGTACAAGAGATACTGGACAACTGGTCCACAGTCCTAGTCCAACCCGAATCGACATTGATTCTATGGCACCGTTGTCATTCAATGTAGATCCAGACAAATCTCCTCTGGATAAATTACAAAGACCTGTAACTACAGCACCTGGACTGACGTTGTCTGGTAATATTCTTTTATTGTGGTTAGATGATAATTTTTTAAATCTGTTGTACTAAATTGATGTGTTCTTGTACCTCAGTGATCGTACCTTAATGTAAATTCTCATTACATCCACTATTTTAAGAGTATCTTGCTGTTTTAATGTACTTGTTGAATTTCTTTTTGAGTTGTTTATTATGTTTTAAGATATAGGTTAAAATGATGCAGTTAAATATTACACAAAGAGTACAAATGATACAGTTGATTCCTTCATTTTTATAACCCTTTCAATGTAACAAAATATAATAATTATATCTGTAAATTCATCCCAAACATGTGCATACATATACCGGTCAGTGGTAATAACAGCATTTGTGATGCATTGTTTTAAGTTGTTTATATCAACAGGAAGGGGTGGTACAAAAACTTTTGTAAAACCCCATAAAAAGTAGTTGCAAGACATTAAGTTTGGACTATGTGATGGCCAATGCTTGAAAAAACACTATGTTTTCCTTACTTGTACGGCCAATCCATAATCTGGGAAGGTGTTTATCCAGATAATTTCTGACCAAGTGCCAGTGAGGCGGAGCTCCATTTTGTACAAAAGCATAGTTGTCACTATCTTCCTTGAGTTGAGATATTAGCCATTCACTTAACATGTCAAGATAAATTATTCTGGACTTGTCAGATAAATTATTGTCATTTCATGAAAAAAGAACGGCACGTACATCCTTTCATGAGATTCAGCACAAAACATGTTCTCTTTATTGCGTGTATATTATAAACTTTCTCTTGGATTTTCTGTACTCCATATTCTTACATTATGTTTATTACCTTTTCCACTAACATGAAATGTACATTCATCTCAGAAAATGAGGCGATGAAAATAGCCATTGTCATCTTCAACACATTCCTGCAATCCACACAAAAATGTTTAGGCAAGACTTTATCATCAGCATTTAAACTTCATATTAATTGTAATTTATAAGGCTTTATTTTCAGACATTCCCGCAGAATTTTCCACGCACTTGGTTGAGGAATTTACAATTCTAAACTTGCTAAATGTAACTGATTTGCCTGGACTATGTTGATACACATTATGAACACGATCAAGTTGTTCCTCTGAAACAGGAGGTCTTCCAGCATTTTTCTCTTTACACAGATATCCTATATTTTGAAACTGTTTTCCAATCATAGTTTGATTTTCTTGTTGGTGGTGATTACCGTATTTTGTTCTGAAACATCACTTCACAACAGAAACTGAGTTTGTTTTGGCTAATTCAAGCACACAAAAATCTTTCTCTACTGCAGTAGTAGTCATCTTGCCAAACCGGTAATATCTCGAATATACAATGCAGTCAGTTTACCCAACTTCCTCGCAGTGTAATATAGCTAACGTTCCGATACAAGGATATCAATTGGTTCAACTTGAACGATAACTAGAATTGGCTCAAGTGAACTATAGCTGCCATCACAGTAAGTAACAGGGGACACTGAACTCTCAAAAGAACTTTATGGTAGATTCTGTATGTCATTCTGTTTGCCCAAACAGCTGCTGTGTAAAGCATAATCACCTTGCATACATCTTAATTTAAAATTTTCATTGTTCTAAAATTTAGACCTCAATCGGGATGAATCACCCTACGAATGCCAAAGAAGGCTTCGCACACCTTCTTAGGAACACTCTGAAAGTGCTACTTGAATCTGAAATTCTCTTCAAGGAGTACACCCAAACAATGAGACATAATAAATTGATGGTCGGTCATCGAAACAAGGGGCTCATCGACTAGAGGCTAAATTCAAAATCTAGAGGCCTTCAACAGCATCATGGTGGGCTTCTTAGGGGTAAATACAATTTTGTGTTGATTGCTTCACACCTCTTGTACTCTATAAGATCGAATTGCCCAGAATTCAATCATTCAGTTAATTATTGTCCCTCAAAAATACTGTAAAATATTTGAAAGTTAAATAAAGAAAAGCCCAAAACAATAGATACATTGATGTAATGGCCAGGGATGCAGCTCGATTGACACATAGGGAGTGGAGAATCTGGCTTTGAACAAGCATAAATGGAAGCATAAGTTGAGGTTGGACGGGGTTCATGCTCGATTATACTTCCATCACTATAGAAGAATTTTAGGTAAGTATGTATTTGCTATAACATTGGTTTGTACAAATTATTTAATCATGTTGAAGCAAATGTAAACCATAGCTAATGAAAATGTATTTCATTATTAGTACTGCAACATCTCAGTTCCAGGCTATTAAAAACAAAGCAATAGAAGGTACTGTTCCTTTGTCTTGGTGTAAGAAATGGAAATATCTGCCTTGGCTTTCTGGACAGTTTATTTTTCTCACAAAAAGAAAAAAAAATCAAGCTCATAGGCATTACAAGTTTTCTGACCATCATTTGGGTTAGGAATCTTCCAGGTTGAGAAAACTTGCTAAAGATTTACTTTTTTAGGCATGCCCTAGATCACTGATCCTGCCTCGGTTCTTTCGGTCAGCCCCCCATAATTTAATCTAGGGCAGAAAGTCATGTACTTCAAGTACTGGCTGACCTATTATACTGGTGCCCCAGAGCAGGTATGTAGTAGCAGTAGTATTATGATAGTAAGTGGCTCATGCTGAATGGTGCAATACTTGGCTCCAACCCTACTCCACTACCAAGCGGGAGGGGATGAACACTTCCCAACACACTCTGCCCAGCATCAGCAAAACAGATCACAGTTATGCTTCCCTCCCCTGCTACGAGCAATAAAACTAAGAAGTGTAACTGCGACCAGCTTGCTCAGCTCAGCACCACCACTTCCTGTGTTCCACAAGGAGAGCTTCTGAACAATATCTTTGCTCTATTAGCTGATATAAGTGAAAGAATTATTTTTTATTTATAATGTCTAATTTTAACATTAATATCAGATGAAAGAATTTTGGTTATGTCATTTTCATCATTCAGTGCACAAAATTTAATTTTTGTTGGAATAATAAATGAATCACAATTATGTTTCAGAACTTATCTTGTCAAAATATATTGTAATTGTTAAATGAATTGTGAATTGTTTTTTTTAAATTCAGTTTATTTTATATATGATTAAAGCATTTCTTTAGATTTAGTAATTTATTATTTTGTTCTTCTCTCTCTATGAATCATGAGGCCTTGCTGACGGTGAGAGGGGCTTGAGTGCTCAATGATACAGTTTAGCAGGACCAAAGGTGGAACCATATTGGAGAGGCATCTGTTGAGGGCAGACTACTCCTGAAAGAGGGCAGCAGCTCTTTCAGTAGTTGTTAAAGACATAGGTCAGGAAGCCTTAAAGGGTCATATCAACATCACTCAATCTTCTGAGTACTGTACAGCTGAAAACAATGAGAAACTGTAGCTATTTTTTTTTTTCCAAGAAATTATAACACTCTGCATTTTCATATAACAAAGATGGAAACACCTTAAAATATTCCGGAAGGTAAACTATTCCGGAGGTGAACTAGTTCCACATTCGATCTCTGGGTGGGGACTACTAAGGAAGTGGTCACCAGAAAATTAGAAAAATAACATTCTATGAGTTAGAGCGTGGAATTTTAGAAGTCTAAAAAATGTTGGTAGGTTAGAAAATTTAAAGAGGGAAATGATTAGGTTAAATATAGATGTAATAGAAATTAGCAAGGTTTGGTGGGAAGAGGAAATGGCTTTTAATCAGGTGATTTTAGAATAATTAACTCGGTGTCAAGTAAATGGGCAGACATGAGTAGGTTTCTTTAGTGGAGCAGGTGGTATGAGTGGTGTTTTATCAATTTTGAGGATGACTAAAAAGTCTGTTCCAAACTGTGGGAAATTTTTCATCACTCTCTTCCCAGATATACAGTTTTTGAGCCGTATTTTTGAGATTCCATGGCATCCTAGTTGGTGTTTCTTATTTTCTGCAGACTCATAGTAAAAATTTTTTGTTTGACCATTAGGCCAGATATTATTTTTAGTTTACCGGTCTACATGAGCCAGTTTACATTGTGTGTGGAAATGTAGGTGATTTGCTTTGGTTTGATTTTGGACTATGTATTTTTCTTGTTTGTGTTTGTAATGTTGTTTGGTCATTCTAATGCTTTTGATCGCTAGTTATCCGGCAGGTTACTGTATCCAAATGCTGCCTTCTCTGAATTCTGGTGTTGCTTGGTTGCTTGGTTGCTTGGTTCTGCCGGTGGAGTTTTTCTTAAAAGACTTTTCATGGTTGACTGTCAAGGGGTCACCTGTAATGGGTCTAGTCCTGAGTTACAACTCTAAGATGTGTTCTATTGAGGTGTGATTTGTTTATAAATGTAGCTGTCAAGTTTGTTTAGTTTCAGTTCATCGGACAAATTTCTCCTATTTGTTCTGGGATATATCTACACCTCGTGGATGCTCAATTCGACTTTTTTTAAAGGTGTTATTTTGGAGAAATGTTACAAAGTCTGATCCTAAACATTACGTTTATATTATTATTATTTTATATTTTTTTAATTTAAGGATAAGTTCAATAATTACTACTTATAGTTGAATTGTTGCTTTAACATGTAAAATAAATTATTATGGAAAATATATATTTATTAAATTCAACAGCATTGGAGACAGATAATCAAATTCATCCGTAATTATGCATAATTGGTGGATTAATCAAATTTACTTAACATATATATATATATGTTATCATAAACTGTTTGTAAAGCAATATAACACTTTTTTGCTTCTTGTCCCAGCTATTGGGATGTAAGTCCAGAGGAGGTAATATATAAATAAATTCTTAGGAAAAATATGTTCAATTAATAAAGTGAACTAAAGTTTGCATCAGGATTCTGCACCCCCAAATTATTTAATATTAAGACATTTGTACTACTTTCTGTAAATTTATAACTATTAAATTTATTTAAAAAATAATCTATTTCCATTATATTGTGGGTATAAATTATACTACAAATAATTAAATTATTCTAATGTGATTATAATTATAGTAAATTATTAATATTTTATGTTAAAGGTGGAGGTTCAGTATTTTTGAAATCCAAACAAAAGTCTGGTTCACTAGTTACATCTTCACAGGTATATGCAAAAGCAATTCCTTGCATTGTAGAACAGAAGAAACCAAGTGTAGAATTTATAAGTAAATCGCATGATGTTGATGATGATGATGATGA
>JAAAKQ030494677.1:3019-16109 GCA_010016005.3 Zanna intricata
GCTATTAGGCTTATTTAACAACCAAGAACAAGAAACAACGACCTCTGAATGGTCGATTAACAATTGCATCCCTCTCTGATCAAACTAAGATAGAATGCCTTATCAGATCATTGTATCAACAATGTGATACTAGCATGGTCTGGTCTACATCAGAAAACCAAAAATACAAAGAAGAGATAAAAAATGCAGGAAAATGGATGATAGTGAGAAAGAACATACTGTCTACGTAGAAACTGAACTGTAGATAATCTCCAACTTTTAAGGTTTCTTCGAAGGAACTGGTATCTACCTCCTCCATAATCCCACTAAAAATGAGGATATTTTTACTCAAGCAGAACTTTAATGCTCAACGTGTTGGTCTGATTAATTACATACCGAAAAAGGATTACTTTTCCTAATAAATTATAAAAATACATGAGTAGTTCTTCAGGTTTCTATATGAATATTTTTACGCATCCATAGAGTCCCTTATAGAAAAATATTCAAATGAACTACAAACCACTCAAACAGATGTATAAATCCGTTAATGAACGATAATTAGAGGGTAGCAGTTAACAAGAAAATATTTTAAATGCAGATCAAGCACAATTTTCATTACTTAAATTAATCAGTTTGTAACAAAATAGATAGCTCAGTTTTGAGGAAATCCTTTATGAAATTTAATCAATAATGAAGATTGTTTTCTTACCTAAATAAGCCACAGTACGAAGTGGTAGTATCAAAGCTCTGATCAGAAGGTACAACTCGTTCCAGGAAACGAGGAGTTAGTGACAATGATGAGACAGCAGCTAAAAACCACGAATCGCCTAATTCTCCTGGTTCTACGTTCACCATCCCGCTTTCGGTCATGAACCTTGGTCTCTGGCACATCTCCTGTAAATAATAAAATAATGACGAAACCTGTTTGAATGTTGACTTCATTTTAATTGATTCATTTTAATTAAGTTAATAAGTAATTAAGCTAATGTATAAATTCCTTATCGAGAAGTAAATAAGCCTCTTCAAGCATATTTATTACATTTCTTAATGAAGAAATTGCTTTAACTTTACATATAACAAAAATTTTGCCTCGACGAACTATTTTTTATTGATAATATTTGTATTCAAAATTCTCCTCAGTGGAGCTTAATGAGCTAGATTTTAAGCAGTAAGGGTATAATACACGCAAACGTATTCTAAATAAATGGGTATAACTTATCGCGCATCATCAAAACAACCGCAAACTAATATTAAACAACTAGCACAGTGTAGACGTGACAAACTTATAACACCAATTTTTATGCTAATGATTAGTGATAAGTAACCTTTTTGATCCCTTCAGTACTTGTTCAGTTACTGAGTGTGTATTTTGTTCAATAACTGGTAATGTATTTGCAGGTTTAAAATTTCCTAAAAAAAAAATTTCGTAAACAACACACACTTTATTATTTGCTTAACCTTGAATAAAAAAGTAAAATAAAATTACATTATTAAAAATAAACTTTATTATAATTATGACAATTTTGCGAGTAGTACATGTATTTTACTGATGTGAAATGTAGTTGTGTACACAAATATAGTTCTTTGTGAATAGTTGTTACTTTTATATCATTTTAAAAATAAAGATAAAATGTGTATATCCTTATTCTCTTTTTATGTAGAATTGTTTCTATGTTATTATTATAATAAGAAGGATGGTAATCTTAGACGTTATAAGATATTTTTTCACCATTAGAAGAGAAAAAAAACTCAAGCGATATTATGACCTCTGTTAATTTAACTTGTTAGAAAATATACCACCAATTATTGTTTTACATTCTAGCTTTACTGAAATCTCTTTTTGTAAGCGGTGGTTTAAGCAGTTGAGACGTGTTCATCCTATAAAATGTAAATATTTATATCAAACATGATGAAGTCATACAAATACGCTTTAAAAAGCGTTCATATAAAAAAAAGAATCGTTTTAAAAAGCGCGATAGTTTTTAATTGTTCATTTACTGCTGTCATCACGAAATATCTTGGCTGAATTCTGTTTAAGCCTTCAAAATTTTAAAGCAAATGGTCTGGTAATTCACCTGTATCTCTTATTTGTTAAAGAGTAAAAACGTCATAACGTCATACACTCGTAAGGTACATGGGCACAGTTATAGATGTAATGAAAAATACATTTTTTTTTTGTATTCTTTTAGGAATGATTATATGTTTGAAATTTTAATCAGAAATTTTTTAATTAAATTATTTTCTTCAATTATTTTTTGTTATTAATTGTATAAGTACTACCGATACTATCCCAATTATAGTTACCATAAAGATAACTGATACGTTTTTATAGTGAATAAAAGATGCCAAAGTTGACTGGACTTTGGGTTCCTACTATTCTATCACGGAGATGAATATTACAGTCAGGTATTATATCGTATAATTAAAAGTTCACACTTCAGTCCTAACAATAATTTACCTCTTAAAACGGATACTATTTATTTCTTCCGATTACTATATCACCACTAACGGTATTACGGTGGTCTTTAGGAACATCTTATCTCTCTCTTTTTTCTTGTTTAGCCCCCGAAACTACCATAAGATATTACTTCAGAGGATGAATGAGGATGATATGTATGAATGTGAATAAAGTGTAGTCTTGTACAATATCAGGTCGACCACTCCTGAGAAGTGTGGTTAATTGAAACCGAATAACACCGGTATCCACGATTTACTATTCAAATCCGTATAAAAGTAACAATATTTAATAGGATTTGACAATTAGAACTCTCGACTTCGAAATCAGCTGATTTGCGATGTCGCGAGGAACATGTTACCTTTGGTTGTAGAAGTGTTATTTTAAATAAAAAATTAAAAAGTTATAAGAAACAGAACATATAATGCATAAAAGTGTCTAGAAAAAATTAATTTGCATCAATCCAGTAACCAAAAAAGTAACGAAACGTTTTACTTTCAGAGCAAAAAATGTTCGCTATATTATTTATGAAAGAAATAGAATACACAGTAAATTCACAATACTCTGAGACAACAATGTTATTTAACAACGACCACATATAATTCTGTTTTATTCTGTATATAGATTATTAATCTGTTCAGTTCGATTTAACATATTAATAAACGTCTCTTACAATATTATAAATGTTTTGATATAGAAAAAAGGTTAAACTGAAAACTTCCGTAATCGCTTAAGATGTAAAATCTTTTTTTTACCTTTACATATAGTTCTCCTTTTATTCGCCTCTTTGTTGTGGGTAATATTGTTATTATTTAAAAATGTTGTTATTGTTATTATAATGCTCATTTTGTGAAATTTAATATCTTACAATTTAAATTAATCATAGTAGTAGATAATATAAAATAGTTTAATGGATTAAATTTACAATTTTTAATATATTAATAAAAACTGATAAGCCACAATATTAACAAGTGGTACTACTTTTTACAGTACAGAAAAAAAGCAGCTGATATGTTATATTACCTTGTTCCATCAACTCACTATTTTTTAATATTAAAACTGCAAATAATTGTTCCTTCCAAGTACTACGTCATCACTTGGACAATTTGCGACTCCTGTCCTTAACAAAATTGATTAAAATCATTTAGAAATCATTTCTAATGCCTTTTTTATTTTATAAAGAAATATTTCCATTACAGTAAAAGGATAAATTTAAAAAGTTGATAAATAAAATGTGTGATATATCATGTGTAAATGAATTTTACGTCACAAAATGAAGATTTGGTTTGAGTCCCTATTACTGTTCATACCCTATCATTAATTTTAGATATTAATTTTAGAAGGACATGATAACGGAGCGATAGAAATGTATTTCCTTATGCAAAAACATATTTTTAAGTAACGTTTGCAGAATTAACAAAGAAGTCATTCAAAAAACGTTATTTTACATACGCGACTCAGCATGTTCATTAATAAGCAAACGTTCATGCAGTCCGCAGAATCACAAGTTAAAAAATCTTTTCAACCCTTCATGAAGGTTGCAATAATGGCATATTTAATATTTCGCTCCAGAAAATAATTTTTGCAGTGGTTGTGCAAAGATATATCTGTACTTCGAGGTACAGACCTTATTCTTGAAAACAAGTTTTGATTTTTTGCAGTGTTTAGATTTAAATTAAATCCCCTCTACGTTTACTAAACAGAAGTAGGTTTGACAATTGGTATTTCGAATTATATTAACAGTAAAGAGCATATGAGGAAACTCATTTATCTGTTGCTTCAGTAACCTACCAAATTTTTAAAAACAAATACGTCGAACAACCCGTAAATACATCACTCAATTTGATTTAAAATAGAGTCCAAAAAACTTTTAAGTAAGAAAATTAAATTTTGGTTTCTGAAAATTAAAAATTTGTTCACCACACTCGTGGCATAAATTATTAAGATGTTTGTTTGGCATAAGGTTGATCCATTTAAAACCTTGTAAATACACATTTTATTGCATAAAAGCAATATAAAACAATGTTAGTGCTTTATTAATGAAGACTACTTCACTACTATCAGAATAAAGATGATTCATGTCAAGGGATGAATGGTACATAAGTTGCATTATAACTGGAATGGCTGAATAAACCTTTGTTTGTTTAGCGTTTGTTAAAATTAAATACATTAACGTAAGGTTCTGTTTAAAGTAAAACTGATTCAAAAAAATTAAAAATAGTGCTTTACTTCCATTACTGTATTGATAAATATAATTACACTTTGTAAATCTAAAATTAAAAAAAAAAATTACTATCGCACAAAACTACGGATGACCAAAAAGTTCTATCACTTTTGAGTTCAGTATATGTTACACATAGGAAACACTTAATGAGACAAAAATTTTGTTTGATTCTGTATTCAGATAAATAAATATCAGCAAATATATACAGTTTAATTTATAAAAATAAGCATCATTATAAATATAGTATTTTTGCTAATTTATTTTAATATCGAAAGACCTTATAGAATATCTCTATACTTATATAAATATAACATAAAAATGCATTTCAAGCCAAAAAAGAACAAAGGTCTCATTTCATAAAGGCTATAGATAGGTGTTCTAGAATAAAAATTAGACAAAATATAATAGTAATTTATGATGCTAAATTAACATACAAAGTTTTTTTTTTAAATCCAACCTAATCAAGAGAGTTGTGAAAGGAAAATATAATTCACCATGAAAACTACCAACCTCCTTAGAGGAGTGTAGCGTATGAGTATTTCATTCGTATAATGCAAAATTTGAATCCCGACCAGAATTGACATTTTCATTTCATGTGAATTAATCATCAATAAAAATAAATTTCAAAGATGTTCTAAATTTCGAAAATTTAATCAAAAGAGTGCTGGATTCTAATTTTTGTTCTTGAAGGCAGTTGTTTTCAACATACATCTCAAAGAATAAGATGAAAAATAAAAGACTTCAGAAAAATCAAAGGGCCTACAAATATTAGACAATAATTATGGATATAGCTCGTGTTCGAACCATAGAGGTTTACAGATAACAGGTAAATATGATGAAAATTAAATATCGTTCCTTCATTCTCAAATTTAATGATATAAAACCACACCTACCCATAAATTGTAAAAATATGGATTAATATAATGGCTAAAATAAAAAAAAAGATTTGGTTTATCGTGAATTAATTCAAGAATATCATCCAAAATCACTATCACCTAAATTTTGCAATAATAAGTTTAAAAATTAATAAAAATAATTCATTGACCTAAGTTAAATAACAAAAATAAAACACAACACTTTTAGATTAATTTGCAATAAATAACTTTTACAACAATAGATGTCATCTGACTTATATAAAGAGTAAAGACAATTTTAAAGAGTAATTGTCCATAATTAACTGGGTTGCTAACCGATTTCGAAAATTAGCAATTCGACAACTCAATAAGTGTATATCTGATCGGAACAGTAATTAGTCTCTGTTGCAATGTAAGTTTTTAAAGACAAATTTTTCAAAAATGCCTCTAACAGATTAATTCAAGTTGAGAACAAATCAATCACCATTAGAAGAGAATTAAACTGAATTTATGAAACTAGGCAGTGTCATAAAATCAAATTTATCGGAATTGATTCACCATTTAGAAGAGATGTTAAATCTCTTCTAATTATACCCTCATATATACCAAGTTTTTGTACATAATTGCATAAATACGTCGACTATTGAAGATACAATTTTTTTTTTCTTTGCATGTAACGAATCGATTTTTAATTCTTTTCAATTTTTAATTAAGATTAAACAATCTTTATTTTAATCACTGAATAAATTAATGAGGTTTAAAATAAAATCAATAAATTTTTCTTTCTGTAACAAGGAAAGGTGAAGGTATTATTTTTTTAATCCATACGAAGGTTATTCTGCTATATTAGGATTTAATTCATACAGAAATCGGTTAATAGGTTACATTAACTGCTTTGAAAACATTTTTAAAATGCCTAACATAAGTCTTTCTTTTCTTATCAGTGATGATTTATTTACTACGTGGGCTTTTTCTTTTTGAATTTTTTTCTTTATTTGCATATTTTAACTTTCATTATTTTTCAGTAAAGTGAGTTAAATGTGTTATCCGATTGCATGAGTAAATTAATTTAATTTATTCAAAACTACCTTAAAAAAGGGATTTTTTTTTTTAGAAAATAATCTTCTTATACCGAAGAAAAGCGGAGGTAAATGTAGGCAAATTTATGTATATAAGCCTACAAATATCTCTGTAAATCCACATGCACACATTTCGTTTATACTTTTTAGTGCGAAAGTTCAAAAATGAACATGTATTTATCTCAATAAATACATAGTAGATTTACTTCTGCACTGCAGGCGATGTATCTTTATTCCGTACTCACGAATATAACCTACATACTTGCATAATTATGTGGTTAATATTGTAAGAAAGGAGATTTATCTTTTAAAATTGAATATTAGCCGACCACTAGTAGAAATAATTGTATGCGTTACAGTTAACCTGCCCGTATTTTCCATACGTAAACACAATAATGTTAATGGATATCTATATCTTTGTGTGTGCATTTGTAGTCTTGTCTTCAATTTCAGTCTATCAGAGAGAGAAAGTGGCTGTCAAATTTTTTTGATCGTCGCAAGCCAAATTGGTACTACATATGCTAAAATTAAAACAATTATTTTTTATAAAAATATAATAATCCTTATTTGACCTGAAGGATGCTTTCACAGATATCAACGTCTGTCAGAATCTCTGTTTACAATCACTGAGAGTTGTTAAATGATCAGAACACATAATGATAACTCCCGAGTCATTACATAAAACATTAACGTTAGATTAAGCGTCAAGTTAGAAAGTGACGAACGATATAAATAGATCTATACCTCAAAACGCAAAAAGAAAGACATAATTTTTTTTTTTAAGCTTAAAGTATCAATTAATTACTATATTACACTATTTCGTAAAATAGATAATAGATTTATTCAATAATTACGACAAGTTATAATTAATAAACGACATTTTAACATAGAGAACGGACAATGTTTGAACAGTTATTTGATTTTTTTAAATTAATTCATACAACATAAATATATTACTATCGCAAAAAAAAACAAACCATTAATTATTTTCGCTTTCACGTATTATGATACAAAGCATCAAATATGGTATTTTTTATAAATATGTGTTCAGTTTGAATTTTACTTTCTGTTTATGAAATTCATCATGAATTGAAATTGATAAGAACAATTATAATTATTATAGAACCTATCACTATTCTCAAATCTATTATTATTAAACTAAATAACTTTCAAACCCTTATTCTTATTATTAAATCGAAACTATTCGAGTTTATTTTCTAATTTATTTATTTTAGTTATTAACGTAACTGTTAAATTCATGAAAAAATATAAATTGTCTGAATGTTATCTGATATTTTAATGTAAACATAAAGATTTTGTATTCTGCACTGTCACATTCAATTAAAATTAAAAAGTTCGGGACTAAAAAAAACAAATGTAATAAAATGTTTAAAATTATAATTGACACAAAACTATGCATCCGAACTCTAGGAAGTAATACAAGTGTTTCTAGAAAGAAAGAAAAATGTTTAATAAACATATATATGGGGGGGGGGGATTTAGTCAGTAAGAGCGCGACGCTATCATCTGTGCGGGCAGATGGTGACTGGTAGAGTTTTTTCCTCCTCCTAAGAGAAAAAATACAAAAAAAAAAACATATATATGCGATTAAATGCATATGTCCGAAATTATAAATAAATAATTATAAAATAAAGATTAAACAACAAGATTACAAGTTAAATTAAAAACAAATGAAATTTCTTAGTATTATTATTTCATCTATGAAACTATAAATGTGAAAAGAGTTGTAGGATAGAATTTATGCTCCTAAAACAGGAGATAGAGCACATCGATCGGCAGGGATGTATGAAATAAGTCTTGAGATATATATCCAGACAAATGAAAGCCAGTTTGAGAATATAATTAAAATAATTGTTGGTCTACATGTTAAAATCCAAAATTAAGCTTTTACTAATATGTTAGGTAACATTTCAAACGTAAATACTAAACAAATAAACTACATTATTTACACTGATTTCTAGTAAATTTGCTTTTTTTTTATTTATGGTATAGTGACATAATATTGTCATAATTACTTTTAATAAAAAAAAATATTATTAGTAATTTTAGTTTAATTAGTAAAAGAAGAGAAAGTAAGAAGACAAAATCTTTAATTATATATTTTTTACCACACTTAACAATTTCAGGGATATCGCAAATGTTTATCAACTGATCTGAACAAATAAGGTGTCATTCTGTTCAAAATAAAATCTATCAGCAGGTAACTTTAAAAAAAATAATATTTAGACAATTAATGATTAAACAATTTAATCATCTACCATTTTGGAATTTCCAAAGGTAAATCAATTTATTTTGTAGAAAATGTTATTGGATATATTATGCCGTAAACACAAAAT
Source organism: Zanna intricata (assembly GCA_010016005.3). Taxonomy (NCBI): domain Eukaryota; kingdom Metazoa; phylum Arthropoda; class Insecta; order Hemiptera; family Fulgoridae; genus Zanna; species Zanna intricata. The sequence goes on from JAAAKQ030494677.1 coordinate 11,968, forward strand.
GGCATACAGAGAGAAAGTGGACCGAAATAGAGCATCTGTCGAGATAAACTTGCTTAAGTTTATGTTAACATCATCATGTGGTTATTCCGTACGTGTATATACATACAAGATTCAAGAAAAAAAGTAAAGAATTGCAGGACACGTTCTAAAAGTGAAAATAAATTAAAAAATTACAGCTTGTGTAACATTTCGCCCTGATTTCTGTTTCAAGAAATACTGAAATTCTTTCAATTTAAACTAACCAGTAAATTTTATGGACTCCTAAGTATTTTGACCCGAAAATTTAGTAAACCGCCCAGAATTATATACTACAAATTAGTTTTTAACAAAATTATTGTAAAACAGAAAATTGGTAAAATAACCTCACATAAATACAGTTCTTTCTAAGGAAATTATTATAAAAAAACAAAGCTCGTAAAATAATTCATATCAAATAAGTGTATATAGTTACGTGCACATAGATTAAAATCGCCATAGGAGATTATTTCAACTTATTAGTTCACTGATCACTTAAATGTGCATACAGTCCAACTGCATTTTATCTTATATTTTCAAGTTATTTTGATTGTGCATTTTGGTGATTAGGAAAATATTAATGAAATAACTCTTATTTTTTTATTTTATATCTAAAAAAACAATTATTAAATTTTAAATGAGCTTAAATAATGTGAAATTAAAATAATGTCTATGAACAGTCAAGGAATAGCCTGACTTATCGAATTAGTTCAGATGGATTCAGAACAGAAGCACGCCACATCAACACTAACCCCGTTCACACCTACCTAATAATTATTGTTAATTCTTCTTCATAATTACTATTATAAAGAATACTTTGGGAAACTAAAGAGAGAGAAAAAAACAATTGAATAATTTAAATTCAAACAGTGTTTAAAAAATTTAAGAAAATACAGGTTTGGCAGAAAACATTTTGTTGAGACAGAAAATCATAATTTTGAGTATTTCAATTTGGATATCATTGGTTATTTTCAGTGTTAGGTTCTCACCATCTAAAAGCCCTATCCCTAGTACAACATGCTCCGATATCCGCCTTTTCGCATAACTCGGAGGCATGTCATAATACTTGCGGGACTAAAACGAAAGGTTCAGAAAGTTCTGGGGATATTAACAGCAGTGGCGACCCTTGGTGCACCCAACTACGTCCCTGCCCAAACTATCTCATCTTCGCCATCACAACAGCTAGTAAAGCTGACAACCTCTTCTGCTAAGTCTGAGAATTTCTCTACTCATGACTGATATCATTCCAGCAAGTTTCATTTTCTAATAGTTTGCCTATCTAATAGGTTGCCGGAGGACTTTGACTGCGCAAAATCCTCCGGTGATATCAATGCATTGTTGTCTCTCCTTAGCCCAACTGGCACACTCAATGAAGATATGACCAACTATGTCATCCACACCACAATAGTCACACCCTTAATCTTCTCTTCTTCTTCTTTTCATAAGGTAAGCATTGAAAGCTCTACGGCCCATCAGGAGCAGGGTAGGCCAGAAGTTAACTTCTATATGCCCTCAACTTATCCACCTTCTCTCTCTAGGGCTGAAAACATGCATCCAATGACCAGTAATGGCATCATGGCACCTCTCTTACCATCTCTCTATTAATAAATACCGGGATTTTTTTTTGCTGGTCAACCTCTCCACAGACTCTCTTATTTGGAGGTCTAAATGTGGAATCTCGGAAATCACGAAAGCCGCTTCACTCGAATCTATTCAGCGGAGGCAATCAGTAGTGCCATTTTCCTCTGGACTAAACTATGCGCCTTCTTTAAGCCTGGAGAGCGCCATAACTACCTTTTTCACTTTATCTGCTATCTTGAGAATATGGATCATAAATCTCAGCCATCCCTAAATAACCATACGCTCAAATATTTGTACTGCAACAAGGTAAGTGGCAGAAACTCCTACTTGGACAGTAATTCGGGGAAGTGTTTCTTTGACCAGCCGGGTTGAGAACTTCTATTTTGTCAGCCTAACCTCCTATGCACCAGCCATGTTCTCGCGATCTTGACAGCTTGGTGATGGTTTGGTCAGATTGCTTGTCTATTACAACCAAGATCAAGTAATCAGCGAACTATACCGGTTCGACGCCCTCCAGCCATTTCATCCTGAAGAGACTATCATGGAAGAGACCATTAATAAAATGAAAAGAGTTATCTGCATTTACCTTAAATTTAAACTTCTCCTCCAGTTGATAATGTTGGAAACAAAAGGTTAGGTTTACGATCTTGCTCATTCTCTTACATAAACCGCAGTTACACAAAACACAATAAGTTATACTCGTTAAAACGACATATAGATTAAAACAAAATTATCTCTGTAGTAAGACACTCTTTTCTAAGTTAACAAAAAATTAAATTGAATTACTTCGAATAATAATATTTTCGGCTATTTGAATCAGAAGATTACTATTAAACAATTTAATCTACCATCAGTTATAGAAACGGAAAATTAATCCTAACTTCTACTTGATATAGCAAAGTAGTAATGCTTCAGAGCTTGAAGTGTGCAGACGTGACCGGTTGCATATTATTTACTTGATAATGTTCAGTGATTGTTATAACTATACTTGTTCGGGCTTCCGTATTTTAAATTTTTTAATTATTTCACATTTAAAATTATTTGATTACGAGGCATTTGAAAAGAATGATAAGTGCAAGTTGTGTGATAAAGGTATATCTACGCGAGTAAAAGCAAAAATTCAATGTACTGAATATAAAACATTCTTTTCTTGGAGGCTATGCTTGCCTTAATATGATATAAATTATTTTTTTGCTGAAAATACTGTTTGGAGATGTGTACCATGTCAATGTTTGAGACGAAAGAGCCTTCAAGTGGAAATAGCGAGTGCAATAACAAAGACATCATAAAATTTTTACATGAAATGAGGGAGGAAACGAAGCTGCAAATAAAATCAATGGAAAATTAATTAGAAAAATCAACTGAGTTTGCCACAAAGTAAATTACAGATCTTGTCAAACGAATAGAATAGCAAACCCGGAGGATAAAGCTGTATCACACGAAATTTGCAACTATTTATGAAGAATAGACATGTTTAAAAAAAGGTTAAGTGCTTGAAAAATCAATTGTTGAGAATTTGGACAATTTCGTAAAAACTTTTCTGAAAATAATAAACATTCTAGAAACAAACAACGAGAATATGATGGAATGTATAAAGACGGTATGAAGAAGAATGCGCTGAATGTCTCGGTTGTGGAAGAAGACGTGGTGGATACTTGTCATCATTTAGATTCCAAAAAGGAGGAAAGATATAGAGGGGTCATTATAAAATTTACTCGAAGAAAGACAAAAGAAAGGCTATTGCGTGAAAGAAAATTAAAGAGGAACATCAGCATGAATGATATTGGAATGACGAGTGGTCCAGCAGTCAATGAGAGTCTTAGTCCGGCCTAGACGCAAAATACTCAACGCTCAAGTTATAAAGACAGAGAGCCATATTCCTTCTTATGGATGAAGAATGGGATGATATTTCTACGCAAAAATTATGGAGACAAGGCAGTCCTTCTTACGAACGTAGAACAAATTACAGTGCTTAAAGTCTAATGAATAAAGAATGGGGGTACAGCATAATATGTGAGTTTAGAGGTTATTTTGTGTTAGTTTGAACTAAATATTGTTCTCTTTATTAATGCTTTATTATATCTCAAATAATATTTAATTTATATACAAAAGGAAAGTTAAATTTAGTTTAAGTCCCTATTAAGTTAAATTAAAATACAAATTATATTTAATTAGGAAGCCGTTTGATAAAGATATCAATTCGATAAGCATGCAGCTGTAAAAAAAAATATTACATTACTTTAGAATTAAAACAAAACAAAAAATTAGAAGTATGTGGAAAAATTTCGAACTGTTTGTATTAAAATTACAATCCTTAATTGTTCGACCACAGATGGATGTACCCGGAAGGAGAAAAGAGAGGCAGGCAGCGCATGTACCAAAAATTTATGTAAGTGCAACTTTTGGTTTAAAAGCACATAACCTAAAATTTGTTATTCTTAATTTATTGGTTATTTTTCGATGAATGCAGGTGTTATGTCACTAGACTATAATTACTATATTATAGTGTATAAATTAAAATTACAGTTATATTTAGTTATAGTTAT
>JAAAKQ030494699.1:0-21019 GCA_010016005.3 Zanna intricata
ACTAATAACTAGCGTATAACTATACAAGCTGTAGATAAAAATGATGAAGTCGAGTTCTATAGATATCGAAACTTTATGTAATAATAATAACATTATCTTAAATTAAATTATTTTCTTTTAAATATCAGGGTCCTTTACACCCTGTATGTGTTCTTTTCTGTGTTTGTGTCTGTAGTGTTTTGTGTTGTGTTTATCTGTGCTTTTTAAAGAAATGTTTGGGCCCTTTACACCCTGACATATGACGAGTCTTACAGTGACTATTGATTAATTTTTAATGAATGTGACGAGGGCTAATGACCATAGCAGTCAATGCACGTATAAAACCTAAAAAAAAAAATTTTGAGAATCTGAAATAAATACTTTTCTATAAATGACTGATCATTCAAATATCTACGCTTAACAATTAATTATAGATCTTTGTGTACAATTTGAGATATTGTTTACGTCATTTGATCCATGTCTTAGAGTAATTTTAGCTAATTTTCGTTTAGAAAATTGAGAGTTAGAAATTTGCATTCCTATTCTTGTTCAATTACCAGAGAGTTTTGAACTGCTTTTTACTAAAAATATTTGCATTTTATGGTTTCCAACCTTTATGAATTTTTTTCTGGCATAGTAACTTTTTTTGCAGCTCCTTTTTTTTAATTTAATGCGAACCCTTAAACCCTTAAACCCTTAATTTAATCGAAAATTTAAGTGCATGAATAGACGATACCTGCTTATGATGCGTATTATTGAATTGATTGCAAAATAATCTTCTTACAGTCTTTTCTGAATAACTGATTTTTATAAAACTATTTAACACAGAAAGTACGATGTAGACCTACAACTGTTCCATGTTTACTAAATCACATCAAACGACTGAAAATATATGAAGTCCAAAGCCCTTTCCTAAACACCAAATTAATAATGAAACTTTCAAATTACCCACTTCAATGATGTGTCCTATGAAAGTTATCAGGAAAAGAAACATTAACATAATACAAGTTAGCGTATCAAGACATTATACAATAAAAATGTTAGAAATTTTATCTTTTAGTAGTAAATTAGAGATTTGTCGTTTGAACTGTTATTCTTATGATTGATTATTATAGACATATTAACAAGACGAGAAATTTAAGTACGAGTATGTTTAATTATGAGAATTTTAGGTTACAAAGTAGGAATTTTACTCCAACCGCAATTTGCATATTCTTATTAAGACATATTTTAAGAATATTTAGTGGTGTAATACAATGCCAAAACAGAAGTACATAAAGTACATATGTACTTATGTAATCATGAAGTACATATAAATTATCCGTATGAATCGCGTTTGATTATTTCGTTTATACTATTGCGTTTTGACTATTGTATATCGCGTTCTTAATGCTCCACTTGCTTGCAAGCTACTTCTAGCAATAAGAACAGCATTATAAACATGTTCCTATCCCTTCTTTTTCTGCCAACTGACGCAACGTTTCATACAATATTGTAATTGAGTGCATCGTGACGATCCACTCCCCGTCCATTTGTTATTAAAATAAACTAATAAATTATCTTTTTTTTTTTAATTCGTAAATTTGAATTAAATTACTCCTTATTAATAAAGTTAAGATACTCAATTGGAATAAGATTATTATTTTAATATATATTTAAAATGAAAATAATAAGTTTACAATTATGACTGGAATCATAAATCTGTTGTTAGTAAATCTAATTGAAGGAATCATTCAGTACTCAATTAAAAATTACTATTTTTTACTTCTCGTGAAAACATCTGTACTAAAAACTTCATATATTGTATTTTTGAACTGATAACATGTGAGAGAAAGATTAACCTTAGCAAAGTTTATCTTCGTAAAATTTATATCGTATAAAATGTAATTTAACCTAAACAAAATCTATTGTGAAATTTGATAATAAATAAAATCACTGATCGAGTTGCACTGATCGAGTTATATATATATATATATAACACGAAAGATCTGAGAATATTCAATGATGGAAGTTTAATCGTCATTGCACTAATCAAATTTTCATTTACGTTACACTAATTTATGCAATAAATTAAAACAAAAATTTTGCAGGTTGTAAACCTGCTGAGAAATAATAAAGGAAGTTAGAAATATTGATTATATTTGGTTTGCTATGTATCTTCCGTCAAATTTTTAGCTTAGTAATTCGATTCTTAATAAATTAAAAATCAAGAATAGTACTCTTTCTTTGTTTTGTTCCTAGTCACTTCTCTGTTAAACTACGAATAACATATTTCATAACTGAAATTGAGTTTAAAAAAAAAACCTGTGACGTCACAACATAGCGGACAACTATAACAGCTGTACGACAGTGCTATTCCAGCGCTCCTTGTGGTGAGAAGGAATACTATTGAGGCAGTATACCCAGTTAGGTGCTAGTTTATTTAGATAATTTTTTTTTTTTGGGATGGGTGCGATTTTGCAATTTTTTGTTGTTGTAATTATTACTATTTTTTTAATTAACTAACAAATGTTCCTAATAAAATTAAGACAGGTGAAATCTCAAGATATGAGGCTTGCTCTACATCCTCACCTCCTTGATCTTTTACATTGAAAAATTTAATGCCACCAATGACCCATATACAGAAGTAATCTGACAAAGTTTGATAAAAATAGGTCCTACAGTTTTGGAGACATAAATTGCGACACACTGAACATACACACGTAAATACGAACATCCCGAAAATTTCCATCCGGTTTTTTGGATGTCAAAACATCAAAATCCGGTGAAAATCGCATGTGCCCAAATTGGGCCGATTGCAATACTTTCTCTTCTAAAACTGTAGCTCTCCTGCAGCGCTAGAATATAACTATAGAAGGTGTCCTTTTTGATCTGATTGTACTTTACATTATGATGTAATCCCATAAAAATATAAAAATTCTGAATAAAATATATTATATAATAAATAAAAAAATATCAAAGTGATATTATAAATGCATGCAACTGTATAATAATTAATATTTTCATTCTAAGTGAGAAAATTTGAATAGTAATTAAAAACTGTGATTATTATGACTTGGATTATGTAAAATGTGTATATATAAATGTAATTAATTTGTAATTTCACTAGGCAAGTAATTTCCAATAACTTTAAAAAAATTCTACATTAACAAGTCTTTTTCTTTATGAGTAGCAGCTGTTAATGTAACACTTATGTTAATAAATATTTCTATAAAACATTAATCGGCGTACTGAGTCACCGAAATAAAAAAGACGTTTCAATTCTACAATTGACATCTTCAAACTGATCGCAAACGACTGAGTTATATAGTGAATATCCTTATTCTCAGAGAAAAAACCTGACTAGTACAGCTATGTCAACATGTCTCAAACCTCATGCAATGATGAGCTTTTAATAGTGAAAAAAGTGAAAGCTAATGACATCCATCGTGTCAAAGGACATTTATGCTAATGAAACTGTTGATTGAATTACTCTGATTAGTTGGGCAATAAAATAATGGGCTGGTAATTAGGTGGGCTGGTGAAATGGTATTCCTCTTATTTTTTAAATATTTATTATGAATAAAAAAAAAAAAAAAATTATGTATGTAGTATTTGTAACTATATAGATGTAACTCTTTAATGATTTCCATGGTAGAGTTCTAGCGCCTTTCATCCGGAAGAATCCTGTTCAAATCCCAGACGTATACTGTAATTTTGTAAGCTAAAATATATTCATTTCACAGACAAGCTTTGATCTTTTTTGTAAATTAATCACACAAGTTTAAAAAGAACGTATTTATTAACTGGATAATACACTATTTTTAGTTACATGTTATATAATTAGTGTAATATTATATAGAATCGTAATAATATATCTTCATTTACACAAAATTTTACAATACAAAGCACTTAGCGTACAACGCTATTATAAGTTTATAATAAATTAAAAACGTTTCTGATAAGTATCCCTCAAACATTAATATAAAGAAATAACATGTTAGAAAATATGTTGATGATTTAGCAGTTGTACAACTGTCAAAAGGTATAAACATAGTGACGTGGTACGGTTGATGGAAGAAGAAGCAGTTAAATAGAAGCTTATGGTTAAAATAAATAAAAATAATCATTTTACGAGTTTGTTCTATAGTTTATACAGTCGTACTGAATTAAGAAACAGGAGAAATCCTACGTTAAAACGTATATAGAAATCTGATGTAAAACAAAAACGTATTAACTTGCATGATACGCTATTCTTTTCGATTTATATTATTTACTTAGTCTATAGATGTTTGACTTATTTTGACTATTTTTTATTTTTATTTTTATCTTCTATTAAGTTAATTAATGTAGTAAATATTTATCTCATTATATTTAATATCATAATAATAACATGTAATTTTTTTAACATTAGGCGTTAAAAAAATAATGCAAGAAGAATGAATAAAATAATATCGAATTAATGACAATAAACTTAAGAAAAATAAACCAAACTTCGTAATAACGTTGAACAGTTTTTAAAAGAGATATACACAGAGAGTGTATCATGAAGTTCTCCCAGGATTTTAAAGAATTATCCTACTCGTGAAAATAATGGAAAAAATTTACGTGTGTGTATATATATGTCCTGAAATGCTTCGTTTGCGAATTACGGCTAGTGAAAGATTCGCTCGGATTTCAGCTACCCCGGCGAAATGAGGTAGTAATAAAAATGAGGTTCTAAAATTTTTAGAAAGTTAATTAAAGAACAAAATTAGTAATTTGTTATGATTTTTAATTTGAAATATCGAATTAAATAGTTTCTGGAACCGTATCAGAAATCTGGAGTGAAAGCTAGTGAATTGGGGTAAAAAGCCACTGTTTTTTTTTCTTTTTTATGCCTGATGTACAATAAATGTGTTAAATGGGTAGGTTACAAACATAAAAAACATTTAAACAAAACTTGTAGAGACTTTAATTTTGAAAAAAATGGTGTGAGATAATTTGAATACAAAAGGAATTTTATTTAGAAAAAGTACACTAAACCAAAGTGTACCAATTTATAATTAATGTTCAAAAATGAGGGCGGAATTTTCAATTCATTTCTTCTTAGGCTCCCCCACCGCTTATGTTGCTCTTTTTAGTCCTTCAGGGTTGTCCTTAAGTTGTTCATCCATAATGCGGACAATTAATTCCTCACAAGAATGTATTTCTTGTTTGATATCCAATATTTTTTATCCATCCCCCAGACATAAAAATCTAAAGGTGTTAGATCAGGCGATCTTAGTAGCCAGGAATGTTGACCTCCATGACCGATCCATTCCTCAGGGATATAATGATTAAAGTGAGTGGAAAACGGCACAACAGGAGTGGAAAGGTATATTTATCCTATCAATCGACGTGTCCATCTTCCCTTGGTGGTCCTGTCCCATCGCCGTTGCCAGTCCAGTAACATCTGTGTTTAGGCCAAATTTTTGGACACACTAACACTCGTTTGTACTCTCATTCTCGCCACTTGTTTTAGTATCAAGATTCCCGATTTCACTAGGACTGCTTCTGTACAAACAAAAGTATAAACGCATCCCACACGAAAGGCAAAACGTCGTTCTACCTCCTCCAGAGAGGATCGTCTATTGCGATTAACGTTAATTGCTCTTTACCATAGCGGGACCACATATAATAGCATAGAGTTAATAACGTAGGCATATATTTTACGTTTTGACGTCTTGGACCCAGACATGTTTCTTAAAAGTCTACTCAGATTGTTTACCAGACGTTCAGCCTTGCACACTTCATTTACATGAATTATAAAGGACCTTCTTCGATCTAGCCATATCCTAAATATTTATCCGAGGTCAGCGGTTGTACAGAATTACCACCAATCCGGATCGGAATATCTCCTATAACCCTCCTTCCTGCCATTGTAATGTATTTCCTCTTGTCGTAAGACAGCCGTAACCTTTATCTAACATCCATTCCTCAACCATCGCAATAGCCGTGTTTGTTCTTTCCGCTACTATATCTTCGGACCTGCCAGACACATTAGTCCGGCATAGTGGAATCCTTTTCTTATTCTATTGCAGCATTATACCCAAAATGAATACCACATCAGCTTATTCCTCTATTGTAAATAAGCACGGCGTTACTCCAATGGCAAACCTTCACGTTCAAACTAAAATTCACAGAAGATCTTTGCTAATGACAACACAGTTCACAGTACTTCATGTATTTAATGTGCCTTACTAAATTATTTAAAAACTAACACACTATTACGCATTGTTGATTAGCTGTTGTTATTTTATCGCCAACATTGAAATAATAATTTTCACATAATTCACTGTATTTCTGTCATTAACAAAAAAAAAATTATCTAAATAATTTCTATTTTACAATTGTTGTTTAATTTCCAGTATTTTTTTAAGGTTTTAATATCAATTTTTGAGTTTTCATAAATTTTTCATATCACTAAAAAAGAATTTGGTTTTTGTTTAAATTAAATAAGTACTTTTCTGACAAATGTAGTAATAAACCGTTTCGAAAAAAAATTCTAATTTTTCTAACTTTTCTTTGTTTTATTGAACTTAACATAGATAATTCTGTTTAGAATTAAATTCATTTTCTATCATTTTTGGTTAAATTTTTGTTACACAAAAATTTGTAACAACGATATAACAACTTTTATAACAACGACATTGTAAGTCAAATATAAAAACAGGGATTTTTACCCACACTTATTGGTTTTCACTCCAAATTTCTCAAAAACTACCACATAAACGATTCTGGAATCTATTTTATTCAATTTTTCTGGTCAAAAATCGGAAGAAATCACTACTTTTGTCTCTTAATTAATGTCCTAAACATGTCAGTACTACCTCATTTCACCAGAGTAACTGAATTCTGAAAAATCTGAATTCCGAAATCTTCCACTAACCGTAAATCACAAAAGAAACATTTTAGGAAATATGTAAATATGAACTTCATTATTTTCATAAGTAGAATAAATTAACAATTTTTTTTTTACAATCCGAGGTTAATAATTAATTATTAATTTATTAATAGATTTAAATTTTAAAAAAAGTTAAAAAAAAAAAAAAAAAAAAAGGTAATAAAGTCTGATCAGAACTGATGTTCCTTCCCATTGTAAGATCCAAATATTTCATTAATTACAATTTTATTTGGTTACAACTCTGGAACCAATGAAAATAACAACCAATTATGATATATCGTTGAAAAGCTGTCAATGAGGGCTTATTACTGCAGTTAAAAAAAGTCAAAAAACCAATTTTTTTTTTAATTTTGAGCTTTTTTGCACACTCTTTCAATCGATTGTAAAAAGGGGAGGTGCACAACTAGATATGTTACAATAGTCCTAAATCCAAAATTTCAACATCCTGCAGCTAATTGTTTTTGATTATGCTGGATATATACGTACGCACGTACGAATGTACTACGTCACGCCGAAACTAATCAAAATGGATTCAGGGATGGTATTTTGACCATCTCTGGTTAACTGAATTTTTCCTTTATAACGGAAAATGGATATTTCTGTTGAAATCTGAAAACCGAAATTTTTCGCGATTACAATACATCCGTTCATCATTTACTTCGTACAAGAAAATAAAAAGTGTTAAATTATCTTTTATTAGTTTTTTTCTTATAATATAAACAATGCATTTTTTAGAATTTAGATGAGGTTTTAATAGTGTTACGCAAAAGAGAAGAGATTATGTTATAAATAATATATATATATATATTTTATTTTTTTTTAGAATATTTTGTTTACATCTGCAAATGTAAAATGAAGTAAATCTGTTTTTATAATTGAAAAAATAGATTAAAAGACAGTTTAATCAGTAAAATGTAACTTTTTTACAGTTACTTAAATTTATACTTTTTTACCAAAAAGTATAAATTTAATTAACTCTTTTTTTGTTAAAAATAGTTAATTAATTGTTGGGCTGATGGTAGGTTTTGTTTTTTAATTTGGCAATGACTTGGAAAAGTTGAAATTTAAAGAAGAGTTACAATTTTTATTGTCTTATTATTTAGTAATGTTTTTTTATTCATCTTTATTACTTTATTTTACATGTTGTACCAGCCACTCATTTTAATTATTGAATGATGTTGATGGTTCTTTAGGAAAAAATGATGTGTATTAGGTTAATGAAATATTATTCGTTCAGATATTAAAAGTATTTTTGTTTTTTAATCCAAAAAGATAGGTTAGAAAATGTAATTTATAAAATTATTGCCTGTTCCCGAATTCCAGAAATCATGTTCAACAGCAGAATTTTACGTGTGATTTTCCATTCTTTTTCCAAGCTATTTAAACTACATAAAGTATTATAGAGTGTAATAGTATTATATTATAAATAGATTATAATATATAAAGCAGTATTATATATATAAAGTAGTATTTAATGTAACGAGCTTCAGATGGGATAAGTGGAGTTTCTACTTAGATAATTAAGGGCTTAAAGGAGTTCACTGTTCCAGTTTTATAATTATTTAATTCCATTTTTGTAGAGTAGAATGTTTAAAGCTAATGTGCACAACACCATTTCAATGGGTATTTAATTATACCGTTGGAAATATATATATATATATTTTAAAGTTTTGATCATGTTTCTATTATTAAGTATTTTAATCAAGTTGTTTTGTTCTTAAAACTACTCATAAAATTAGAAATTCATTAAAAAATAAATATTTGTAAGAATTAATTCCAGGTCACTTCAGAAGAAGAAATCATAATAAATGCAGTAAGAGTTTAATAATGGATTAAATTTACTCTATTATTTAAGAGTCGTGATACATCTTTGCCGATGAGTTTGAAACTCAATTTTTCAATTTCCTTCATCTTGAAAAAAAACTTGGTGACTTTTTTTTAATTTCTTGTTTACTTTTCTGTTGATCTATTTATTTATTATTTCATTACAATATTTTTTTTAATGAATTCTTGAAGTAACTATTTTAAACACCAACTCTAATTGAAGCCTTTGCGAAAATGTAGAATAATAATATGTAATTTAAAAATATGAGTTATTGGTTATTCATGTTGTTGGTGATCTGTGTAATATGTACCAATCTGAATAAAATATTGATTTATTGTTATGCTTGCCCATTGTAGGGGATTTTAGACAAACGTAATCCAGTTATCGGATATTTTTTCAGTTGATAAGTAAGGAAATATTTTTTTTAATTAAATTTTAAAAAAAACTATTTATTTTGATAAGTTGAGTAGGAATGTATGTATTAGAACAAACAATTATTTTGCAAAAATAAATTTAAACAATTTTTATTTTTACTCACTGCTCCTTTTTTTTAACAATCTCCAATGAGTATTTTAACAGAGATATCACATCTTCAGATCATATTTTTATGAAAAAAAAAAAGTTAAAACATAGGAATAATTTTTGCTATCCGATTCAGTGAAATAAAATATTGCCATAGGTAAAATCTATTTGTATAATTTCAAAGCCTTAATTCAGTTTTCATTAAGAATCGTTCTGAATACGTATTATCATCTCTGACAATGTATTCAACGGAGATTATAAAAAATATAAACAGAATGGAAAACATTTTCTACACTAATTTTTACCCACAATGGAACAGAGACGGTGTTTGCGTTTGGAGTAAGAGGTTTTGTGTCTGTGCGTATGAAACAAACGAATCACATTGAAGAAAGAATAAAAAAATATATTGGCGTAACATTAAAGTCAACAAAAAAAAAATTAATAATTTTTTAACTGGTCCATAGAACACCCAAATGTAAAACAGTTGGAAAAGTTTTAATATAATTAAATAGTAATTGATTTCATTTAAAACGCTAAAAGCCACGAATTGGCATTTTTTATTTAAATTGAACTTTCACTTCCTTACAAACAAAACATTTTATAATAATAAAGAGTCGACTAATAACTCATTTTGACAATATTGCAAAACCTAATAACCTTTGTAATAAAATATTTCAGTCATCGCTAATAATTTGGTGTATGTTTTGGTATATATTACAGTTAATTTTTATATCTAAGGTATATCTTCAGAGAATGAGATGAATGAATTGTAGCGTGTGTGAAAAATGCCATGCCTGACCGAGACTCGAACTTGGGACTTCCGGATGAAAAATAGTCGATATCCAGTATCGACTAGTTTCATTCTGGCTCCGATAATTCTGTTTTCAGCCGTGACTAACTTACCAAAAGAATGGTTACGATGGGGAACTCACAGGAAGATGTTCTAAGAGATAACATAAATCTGGTATATTGACCCCAGAATCATAAACTATCGTTTATATTATTTATAAACTATCATGACGATATATTTGGCAGCAGCGGATTTTTCTCCCATACCAGTTGAGATGGGGGATCAGCTGACTTTTTTTTATAGTTATCAATCTGCTAATTGGTTGGCAGTAGCTTTCCATACATCTCTTTGGTAAGCCAACGAGTTTTTCTTTTGAAGTCCTGCTGTCCATGTCATTTTGTATTTGATTTATTTATTCCAATCTAGATCAATTTTTCGTAGACTTTTAGAATGGACTTGCCTAAGATATCGTGTCTTAGTATTTATGTTCAGTACATACAGCTCTTCTTTTCATAATAATTTGAAACAAGCATGGCTTCTCTAATTTATTTTCGAATTCAACCATTTGTAACCTTTCCTTTTCAAACAGTTTTCATTATATTATGATAGCACAATAATTCAAAGGCTTCGATCCTCTTTCAATCCTCCTCCAAATGTGCATGTTTTTGCGATCATACAAATGTTAATGTCAAAAACTTCACACGAACATCATTATAACTTTTTCATGAGTATCATATGAATATTCTTTGCTATAAAAGTTTTCACGTTTTGTTGAATGCCGCCTTTTCTTAGTTAATGCGGTTCACAATTCCATTTTTGATCTTCCATCTTTTTTTTTTTTAACCTCCGAAACCACTGTTAAGTTATATCATCAGAGGATGAGATGAATGAATTTAGCGCGTGTGTAAAATGCCATGCCTGACCGGGATTCGAACCCGGGACCTCCGGATGAAAGGCCGAGACGCTACCACTCGCGCCACGGAGGCCGGCTTCCATCTAGAATTACCTTACTGTCCAAATTTACCCATCGTGAAACATTAAGTAACATGCAGTAAAACTTATATAATTTTATTCTACGTTTAATTATGATAAAGTTTTACTCTTTACTACTTTTTAATTAATTTTTTGTTTTGAAAGCAACTTTGTTTGAGTCTTATTTTGCGTATCTTTTTTTCATCGCATATAATTCTAGTATCATCCCATTTATATCTTTACACCAGGTATCTCATTCTATTAATTTATCTTCTTAAATTTCGGGTGTGTATCTCTAACTGTATTAACAATTTATGCAATGTTAATATTTAATACTATTTTACCTGCGGAGCTGTACAACATAGAACACAATCATAACTCAGCATCTTCGTTGTTGTTTTAAATTTATCATTTTCATATTTCACAAAAGTTATGATTTTGTTACAGATTTTTGCGAACAAGAAACAATTATATTAATTGAACTGTTAAAAGAAAGAAAGATAGTAGACGTTGTTTTTTCACTTGACTGCTTGCCTGTGGGTACATGGTTGCCAGACTGTTTTTATTATAAATTCCATCCATGTACTGAACTATTACGTAGTAATAGATACACTAGCTTGGACCTCTCATTTTATTCTGCTTTCCTTCTTTTAGTGATTCAATTAAGCAATTGAATATTTGCCTAATGGTACTTAATTATGTAACAAATTTACCGTTATTTATTTTTTAATATTTTACAGCGCTTTTTTTGTATGTTTTGTTTTGCATTTTTTACAACATTTTACTTTTTATCTCTTTTAATGTTTATATTTTTTTACTAGCTGATCAGGAATCATTTACCACGTCCTTTCTCGTTTAGTCAGGAGCCCCACCCCCTAGACTCCGATGTTTTCCTTATCCTCATGGTTGGGAGAATAATGATAAATAACAATTAATGTCTTAAAAGCTCTCTCTTCTCCAAACCTTTCCCTCGTTCTTGATATGAAAACTCTAAAAGATCCATAATCGGCATAATTAATCTGTACATTACAGCTAAAGTCACATCTGTCCTCAAGTGACCGTGATAGCTGTAGAATGACAGCAATATGACATCTGAGACATTATTTAATTGCAATTCTTGTAGCAAATTTATTAGAGTTTGAATCTGGGCATAGCGCTTTCAGTCAACGATTAATCGAGAATCACGCAGTTCAGCTGCTGAGGACTGAGACAGTCATTTTTTTTAGCAAACTTTGAGTAAAAAGAAAGGTTACTTCTATTTCTTGAAAACCTATTTTTTTAACTTTTGACAATCCAGTGTTGATAGTCAGAAGCAACAATCAAAACCTTCAAAAGGTCGTTAAATGTGCTAAACTAAGTTAATTATTGTAATTAATTTATTATTGTAACTTAACGTATTATTATTATTATTATTTTAATAATAATCACAATAAAATATTAAACATTTTACAGATTAGTTTAGAACATTCATTCTCAAATTAGGCGATAACGCCCCCTTATAGGCGCTGGAGGCATTCAGGTGGGCAGTAAAAGCCCACAGAAAATTGAGGTCTAGGATGGCGATAGCTGATTAAAATAAAAGGCAAAATCTATGCTTTCCACATATTTCAAACTAAAATGCAAGTTTCAACTCAGAAATAAGATATGGCACGCTTAAAAACAATAATTGAATTGATTTTTTTAACAGCGTATATTAAAAACAGCAATTGCAATTATTATTTTTAACACATGGCAAGTTTAAAAATTTTTGGAGGCTAGAAAATTTTTTATCCTCATTTTTTTGAGATCTTTTTCTTTTACCATGTAATAGAAATATAATGAAGTAAAATGATTAATTTTTTCTTTAACGAATACTTTTTTATTTCTTAACTCTCTCAGGAATGTCGTGATAATTCTTATTGGGAAAAATAACCAGCATCTAAGATAAAAATCTGCAAAGTTTTATTAGAATCTGCCTAATAGTTTTTGCGTGATGCGTACACAGGGAAAACACTAGTTGTTATTTTATTATATGTGTAAATAATTTGTTTTTTTAAGAAAAAAATTTTATATTTTATTTGAAAAGAAAAATTTTCCGTTTACTCTTTTATTTTAGATACTATTAATAAAAGCGGTGCATACATTTCTTTCACAGAATAAATATATGCTCGCAACTAGGTCGTGACTGACGTGACTTCTCGCAACTAGGTCTTGTATAGCTCACAGGTTAGAACTATTTCACCTTTCTTGCAAGTTAACCATAATGACTTTTGCTATTCTCCTTAAATATCCGCCCAAATTAACAATTCGGGGTTTTATTCAGTGGATTACTAGCAACCACAGTAACCTAATACATAAAGGTAATGTTTTAGCAATAATGTGTAATATTTTTCAAAACAACGGGGGAGACAAAGCTAGATCCGAGTTACTTGTACAATTTCGAAGATAAATTGGTATTGAAAATTTAATTTAACAGTTCATTAAATAATAAAACTGTTAAAGATAGAATAATAATTTAATAAAATTGATAACATGGTGAAAAAATTTGATTGGGATTGGTGCTGTAGCTCTTTAACAATATGTGATCAAAGACAAGCTATGCAATTGAAGACTCAAAAAAATGGAGTCATTTCCATTATCATAACAAAGATAAATTATTATTAGAAAGTAAAATTTTAATATTATCAAACGTAAATCAAAGCGAATCTACGTTTTACGTTCACGTCACAATTCACCTAGGAATAAATGATGTTTCCTTCGTATCTTGGTTAAAAAATGATAACTTAAAATGTTATTACTTACTGGTGATACTCTAACCGTTAATCTTCGGGGAAGATCAATTTAATTAATAGTCTCAATTTGACCAAGAAATTAATTAAAGCTAATAAAAAAGTGACATACAATACTTTTATGTTTTCATTCAGATTATATAACCATTCTTTTTTTCTATGCAGCAATAAACATATTCATTCACAGATTTTACGAGTATATTTATACATACACTCTCGTATATTTTTATTATAACTTTTTAATTTTACTCTTTGTAATCAAAGTCATTTTATTTATCGATTTGTTTGTATAGAGAAATGATTTTAAATCTCGTATAGATCAAAATAATTAATTTCACATGTATTGTATAAGAAGTGAACAATGTAAGAGTACAGCATTGTTGTATTTATTGTATAATAGTAATTGTTTTCGAAGGGAATATTGTATTGTATGTAAAGAGTGTTTGTAAAAAGAAAAATCTGAAGGTCAACTACGGAAAATTCATTAATATTTCTTTTAGAGAAGATCCGACATTGTTTTCAAATCTCAATAACATGGTTGACTGATGTCAGGAAAAAGTAAAATGAAAAATAAAATTCTTACCTAAAAAAATGCATCCTTTCACAGCTATCGCTGACATGGCATATGAAAAATATACTTCTTTATTCTGAAATGGATTGAAATAATAATAAATAGTAATGTTAATATATTTTCATATTAATATATAAATAAAAGATAAATAGTATTAATTTATTAAAAAATACATTTAAATATAGGTTACTTGTACTATTTTAACATTAAAAATTTAAAAAAAAATTTAATTAAGCTTAATTTAGAAAACTAAATAATCTTAAAAGATTGCACCAAAAAGTAAAATAAAACTTTTTTAAATTTTTCCTCCAATTTTTGAAGTTTGAATCCATTTAAAACGTGTAAAACAAATTTGCAAAATTAGCTATCAAAAATTTTAAAATTTTTGATAGTAATACATTCAAAAAATCTAAACTTATAAAAGAACTGAAAAAATATTATTTTTTTTTACAAAGATTTCTGTTTTTATAAAACTTTTTTATTCTCTGCCTCTGTTTCTCACACACAGACACACACATACTATCTGTCTCTTTATTTTAAGTTTCTTTCTTTCTATTTTAATTTCTTTTCTTTTAACTTAGCCCCGTTACAACAAAAGAAATTTCAAATCGTGAATAAAACATTTTTTTTTTTATTTACGTTGTTTAGAATTGTTTTATTATTTTTGAAATTGAATTTTGCAAAAAAAATTGATCGAAGTTAATTTAATATAAATTATCATTTACCATAAATTAATTTAAAATAAAAACTCAAAAAAATTAATATAAAATTAAATGAATATAATAGAGCTGTAAAAAAAATTGTTAAATAATTTTTTTTTTAAATTGACAAGTAATATTACCTAAATATGATTTGAAAATCCAAATTCCCAAATTTTGGATAAAAAAATTTGTTGATTTTAGGGACTTCTTTACTCTGTGGAGAAAATTTAATTTATAAAGAAGGGATGCCTAATAAAAAAAATAATCTAAAAAGGAACATTTAAAAATATTGAAAAGATAAATAACTTCTATTTATTAAAAGTAATGAAAAAGATTGCTTCTCATTTAGGGTCGCAATATAATGTAGCCAAAGTTACTTTAATTTTCATATCTCTTTAAAAAATGAAGAAAAGTAACAAAAATTATTTTTTTTTTATAATAAAAAAAATAAAATTATTTTTTTATAATATAAATTTAAAAAATTACATCCAAAAAAATCACAAAATATATATATATATATATATATATTTAGAGATGGAGAACAAATTTTGTTAGATTTTTTTTTAAATATTCATATTTAGGTTAAGCTTAATAAATTTTTCACTAAAGATTTATTTAAATCTAACATAGTCTCCAACAGAGGTTAAAATATCAAAAAAAGATGTTTAAAAGATTTTTTTCATTTTAAGACCGGAGTCTAAAACTAAACACTTAAAAACTATCACTCCCTTCAATAGAATCTAAATTAAGAAAAAGAAATTTTTCAAAAAATCTTTCTGCATTTTATTTTTTGGGTCTATATTTAAGAATATATAGGTATTTCTTGATGCCGGCCTCGCGAGTGGTAGTGTCTCGGCCTTTCATCCGGAGGTCCCGGGTTCGAATCCCGGTCAGGCATGGCATTTTTCACACACGCTACAGTTCATTAATCTCATCCTCTGAAGATATACTTAACTGTGGTTCCGGAGGTTAAATAAAAAAAAAAAAAAAGAAGTATTTTATATAGCTATATATTAAAGCTCTTTGTATAAAGTAGAAACTTTTGAAAAAAATTTAAACGGAGATAGTGGAAAAAACATATATTTCAATTTTAAGAGGAGGGTGTTGATTTCTTGGAAGACTGTTTTTTTTTTTTGTTTAACCTCCGGAACCACACAGTTAAGTATATGATATCATATACTTAAGAGGGTGAGATGAGTGAATTGTATCGCGAGTGAAAACGCCATGCCTGACCGGGATTCGAACCCGGGACCTCCGGATGAAAGGCTGAGACGATACCACTCCGCCACGGAGGCCGGCAAGGAAGACCTTGTTTGGGTTATTGTAACTACAGAAAGACCTTATTTGGATTATTGTAACTACATTGTAGGTTACAAATTGTCTTAAATAAAGTTCTTTAAAAGATGCTTCTGAAGAAAGTCAGAATTGCTTTTTTTTCGCAAACTTTCCTTTTCCTTCAACGAATTTTGAAAAAAAATATTAATATGATCAATGCCTCATTTATAGAAATATACCTGAACCAGATTTGAAGGAAATCTCTTTGATCAATCCTGAGATATAAGGCAAAAGCAGTGAGATAAATGTCTGTATACGTACGCATATATAACGTTTCATTTTATTCGCCCCAGGCAATTTTCTCATAAACTAAGCATAATAAAAAAACAAAAAATTATGAAATCAAAAAGTTACTTAGATTAGAGGGACACACCTCATTATGATCTTGGATTTGATCTTAAACTTGATTTTGACCTTGTTTCTAACACTAACATGATTTTTTCAAATGGGATGACCTATTTTTGTGTCCACAAATGAAAAAGTAAAAAATTTTTATTGTGCGTAGTTTAAGAGAAATGCGATTATCTCGTAACTACGCACATTCACAAAAAAAAAATATCTAAACCAAACTTACTTAGATTGGAGAGGGACTACTCATTGTGACCTTGGAGTTTATCCTGAATTTGACCTCTTATTTCAAGGTTAACATGATTTTTTAAATATATATATATAGAACTAGTTGGATCCTAAAAAGTAAAGACTTGCAAAAAACCTGATATCTCATTTTTTGAAATAATTACCATACATTCCTCTTTAATAAATCTGTTCTAGCTATATTCGTCAGAAAAGTAAAAACTAATTACAGATTAGTACTGAAAATAAAGGAAAGAAAAATCAGAATAAAAAATAAATATGATTAAAGAAAAGAAGTCTAATGATTTTTCAGAATTCAAGCACTTTTAAATTAACATATATCAGAACTTTCTTTTTTTCTGAAAAGGTTTTAGGAATAATTTACTTATTGTTTGTGAAACATCAGCATCATTATTATTGAACAGAATTTCTCCATCAAAAACGGTGTAACTTTTTATTTCCTCTTATTTCAAAATAATAATTTTTTTCTCGTGTTCGATATATGTGTTATCATAATTATTATGGTTATGATTTTTAGTTGTCCCAAATAAACCATCTTATTGTAAGTAGAATACTAATAACTCAGTTATTGTCAAACTAAAATCTTTTACAACGGAAAATGGTTAAAATTTTATGCAAATTGTTTTAAAATATTAATTGTTAATATTTTAATAATATTTAGCCAGAAAAACGCCACAAACCCGTTTCTGATTAAAAAAAAATATACAGTTTCCTTCTCGTGACTAGGTTTTTAAATAATGAAAATGTGAATCATAGTCAAGGCTAGATAAATCCATGTGTTTTGTTATAAAGAATGACCTTCCAAGAGTAATACCCCGTGGACAAACCAACCGAAATTAATTTTCAACATTTAAATACTATATGTCTAAAAGCTACTAGATCATTTTGTATTTCCTTGTGAATGTTATTTTTTTATATAAGGATTACATAAAAATGTATGCATATGTATATTTAGGCAAGTTTAAAAAATTATAAATCATCAATTTGATCCTTTTAATTAGTTTAAGAATAGAAAATTTTTTTCTACAAAATTAAATCAATTATTTGGAGAGAAAGAGAGGAGAGAGAAAAAGAATGAGTGTGTGTGTGTGTGTGTGTGTGTGTGTGTGTGAAAAAATTTTAAATGCTTTATTTCACTTTTTAGTTTTTTTAAAGTAAATTTTAATGATACTGATCCATGAAAAATGGATAGGCCCAAAAGAAACGCTGTCCATATAACAAAGGTCATCTTTTACAAATGAAAAGGGTATTAAAAAAAAATCTCTCCCTTACCAAAAATAGAAAAATGAATAAAAAGAAACGACGTAGAAAGACTACAGCTGAGCTTGTAATAAGGCTCTATGGAATGTAAAGTACATTTTAACCTCAAAATGTACTTTAAACTCATATCAAACATAAAATTAGAGTGATTCTTACAAAAGTAAGTTCGCAATCAACTTCCTTAAAATTACACTTAGTAACTTGAGATTATCTTTATGATACAGTAACCTAAAACTAAAAAAATAATGACAAATAAAAAATAATCTTAAAATTTCTGAGTAAACCAAGTATTTCTCTGTTTAAAAACCTTCTATTTCATTTTTCTGGAATAATCAAACAGCAATACTCCACTAGATGAACTGTCATATATAAAATTCAAACATAAAATCGAAATTGATGCTTTTGATAAACTCATTAAGGCTTAAAATCATTAAAAAAAAATTCGGATTAAATAAAAACCTTATTACATTCAAAAATATATTATAAATTTGACAATAACTCGTGTTTCTATCTCACTTAAGAACTTGAAGTAGGAACTGACCGAATTAAAAAAATAAAAAACAGATGTCATAAAACAAAACAAAGCGACATAAATTTCTACCCGTATAATTCCAGATAACCTAAAAATATCTGATGTGGAAACAACATGACTTCCCTGTACGCCTATTAAATTGCATATACACATTTTCTAAATGAAAAGTACATAAAATTTTATTTCATTAATACCTTGTTCATTTATTATTATTATTATTAATGAATAATAATAAACAACAACAATAAAATAACAGTAAAAACAACATACAACATTTATTGTTATTGTTAATAACAATAAAATATGGTGAAAATATTTAATTGTAAAGCTTTTTTTACTATCAGGGGTTAATAATTATTAACAAATCAATATATTTAAATTTAAAAACAAAAAGAAATTAAGTGGAATTCGAACCGATGGCCTTCCCCTTGTAAGGTCCAAATATTCCATTAATTAAAATTTTATTTGGTTATAACTCTGAACCAATGAATATGAAATATCGTTAAAAAGCTCGCAATGAGGGCTTATTACTGCAGTTAAGAAAAAGTCTAAAGTCCAAATTTTTTGAATTCTGTGTTTATTTGGATATTTTTTGTCAAGTCGATTGCAATAAAAAGAGAAGGTGCACAAGTAGATGTTACATCAGTCCTAAATTCAAAATTCAACAACCTACGGCTAATCGTTTTCGAGTTAGGAGAGATATATACGCACGTATAGAGGTCACACCAAAAATAGTCAAAATGGATTCAGGAATGGTCAAAACGGATATTTCCACTGAAATTCCTTGTACTTCACACAAGAAAGTAAAAATAAAATCTAAAATTACGGAAATACAATAAGAAGCGCATTAATAAATAATATGATTGGAAAATAAAGATATATAATTACCAGTCAGTCCAATGTTGTAATACAAATAAAACATTTATAAAAAAGTTGCACGTCTACTTTGATTGGCGCGTAAAATATAAATGATACTGAATTTAGGGCGAAAAGAAAGTTTAGCTACTACTATTCAGATCCCCGCCACTGTAAATTCAAATATTAAAACGGATATATAACAGTAGCACAGGATAATTTCAAGTGAAAGCTGATCCTTAAACAAATAATAACAATTAGTAAATAAAGAAACGAATAAAATTTTTTGTTCATTGGTAATAAGATAGTTTAAAAGAAATCTATTAGAGGAAATTGAAAATTAATACTATTAAATAAAATTTAATAATATGCAATTACTGAAACATAACAAAATTATATCTTATATTCACAAGTTATCTTAATAACGATATTGTTTTTTTTTTTTTATTATTTAAAAATTGTATGTTTTTTTAGGTTTATAACACATTATTCTGGAGATTAATATTGGTAGCTTCAATTTAGGTAATCCATTAAAAAAAAAATGGAGTTTCGGGTGAAATATAAATAAAAAAAAGTATGAAAAACGGTTAATTTTTTTTTTCTTTTTTTAAAGTATCTCTGCACAAAGTATCTTTCTCACAATCTTCTTAAAAGCGGCGTTTGGCAAATTATTTATCTTTGACCGTAAATTTTACAGGCTAAAAAGATATTAATTTACCAGTGAATGTTCAAGATCTTTTTAAATATAATTTTATTTTCTTAATTAATTTTTTCCTTAAAATTTATGTTTACTTATTTTAATTTTTAACAAAATGTATTGGAAAAAGTAATTTAGGAAAACTAAACATCATTTCATTATGCAAATCATCTATCATGCATTTTCTAATATGGATCTTTTATCTCTAACTTATATAATTAATTACATTAAAAGAACCACCAAAATTATCATATATGGGACATTTTTCTTACATCAGACTGATTCTAATACTTGTATACTATTTATTATTCTTATTGCTCTAAAATCCTACTTTCTGCTGTTCCCAAAAATCTGCTTCTGGTGATACAAATCTGCTTCTTCCCAATTATCATTTTAGTACAGATTCCAGTATTCTACAATTTAATAACTGTTCATAATAATAAGTATATTTCTTTCCACTGCTTTAAAGAAGATTGATTCTGCTAGCGGTCGTTTTTTGACATTACTCAAACATTTTATATTTCGGATTGATTTTATTTTTTTTTTTACGTGATTAATTTACAACATAAGCTTAATGTTTGTTCTTGGGAGTGTGATATAAAATATTTATACCGTAATAAAAATACCAAGCCCGACTTAATTTTTTTTTTTTTTTTTTTTTCACCTCCGGAACCACCGTTAGGTTATATCTTCAGAGGATGAGATGAACGAATT
>JAAAKQ030494710.1:0-41300 GCA_010016005.3 Zanna intricata
TGTGTGTGTGTGTGTGTGTGTGTGTGTGTGTGTGTGTGTGTGTGTGTGTGTGTGTGTGTGTGTGTGTGTGTGGGTATGTAGCTGTAACTATGAGAATATTTTTAAAACTGTAGAATTTAGATGAAAAATTGATCAGTACAAGAATTGTGTTCACCCATCTTATTTTAATTATTGTTAAGGACCATGTATTAATGACATAGAAAAAGCTTATTTTTACTATATATATATTATTTTTTTCTTATATATATATATATATATAATGATTCATTAAATAATTATTAATAAAATGACTTCAGTGGAAAGAATAATGAAAAGTATGAATGATGACCAGCTACCATTAAAAACAAAAAAACACGGTATTCATTTGATGAACGGTTAATTTATCTTCTATATAAAGTTAATTAAACTACTTGTATATTATATTAATCTAAACACAATTCAAGGCACTAAGAACATTTATAGGAAAATCTTATTTATTGGATAGTTTGTTAATTAGAACAATCAGTAACAATTTTACAAATTACTCACAATAACAACATTTAACATTACCAAACATTACAGCATAAATATTTGGTACAAATAAGTTGTATTTAAACTATAAACTTTTTAAATTAAAGGTAAACCATATTAAATAAATATGATATAATGATTTTTAAAAAAATTACATTAAAACTTTTCCAGTTACTTTTGTGATCATCATTAGTGACTGCTGTTCTCACCATGGTTTTTAGAGCCAATTACTTTAATTTTAAGAAGCTTGGGAAATATTTTTGGGGGAAAATAAGGCAGACTATATTTGGAATGTAAATGAAAAGTGTGATGGTGGCTCTGAAATGTGTCTCTTCTCAGTTACTAGATATATTTTTAATAAGTTCATTTGTCTGATAATATTTAATATGTGGGCATGTTTATAATACCAAGGTTGATGTTTAGATTTAGCAACAATATGACAACAATCTTTATATTATACAAATACGCAAAAAAGGCCCACATCTTAACACACTCAAACACTATGAAATATGCAAACATATAAAATCATATAACTATGAATGTACACAATTCAAATAAAAGACATTATTCAATTAAATTCTAAATATGTTTGCTTAGCTCAAAAAATTATCATCAATAACATCAACTGGATAGATGGCATGCCAGATTACCACATATGAATTAATTATTGCGAACTCCGAAGATCAACTACATTAGGCCTTCTTTAAATTGAATAAAGCAGCAAAAGAATACAACATGAAAGTATTCTCAGGGAAAAGAGTTTTGAGCTATAATGTTCAGAAAGAAACCCTACTAAAATTTTACAAAACAAGCAGAAACCTTTTGTCTTACAAAACAAATGAAAAACAGAATTAAGGCGCAGAAATGTGATTTTTAAGAAATTTTGCAAGATACTATTTCTCGGATAGCAAGAGGAACCCTGACATCAGAAATGAATTAAATATCTATAATCTTAATGAGTGAATAAGAATGTATAACCTAAATTGGACAAACGATGTTGAAAGAATGGCAGAAGGGCGAATACCTAAACTACTATACAAGTATAAGCCAATAGGACACAGAAATTTAGGACATCCAAGAAAACGGTGAAAAGATCAGCTTGTGTAAACATAATGGGTAGAAACCCAAAACATTAGGAAAAAAAAGAAGAATATCAATGATGACAGAATAAGAATAATAAACATTAGTAACTGAATATGACTACACGAAAAAAGGTTATGAAATATGACACAGGTTTTGAAAACATTCATATTTATAAAATTTAGCTTGGTTCATTATTTAAAAAATTTAAATTTCCTGACCCATCATGGATATATAGTAAAAACAAATATAAATTTTATAAATACACAAAACTGTTATCTGTAATGATTCACAATTAATTACAGTATGCCTTATTTTAAGATGAAAGTACAAACAAATTTTCCTTAATCTATTCTTTTGCTTTAATTTAAAGCTTACAACAATGTATCAAATTTAAAAATAACTAATTTTTTTTTTTAAATATACCATTATAGATATCAAATACTTTCAATAAATTTTATTAAAAAGTTTTAATAAATTTATTAGTATTAAGATCTGAAAATGGAAATAATCCACGAAAATAATGCTCGGTTTCTACATGATTTTAATTTGTTAAATGTATTTGACAATAATAAATAAACTGAATAAATACAAAATGCTAATATGAAGTAATTTTATACCCTATAAAATTCATTTATCATTAAGCGACTTTTAACTGGGCACTTGTTGGTGTTTAAGAAATAAATTATTGTCATTTTCAATAATTATATGAACAGAAAGCTCAATTGAAATTTAAAATGAATTAAAAAGTTACAAAATTAATAAAATAAATCTAACCAACTCAACATTTATATTTTATAATACTCTGGTATTGATGATTTTCAAAAAAATTAATAAACAAATCCCATGAAATATGTTATATTAGTAAAAATAAAATGGATTGTAATTACGCAGTAATGATAAAAAAATATAAGTGACATGTTACAAAACAATGTGAATGATGTAGAGATCATCTACAAAATCAATATGGAGATCAACTTAGTAGTTAATAAAACAAATCCAAATAACCCTCAAAACCCATGATTATGATAAATTCATAAACAAGCTTGCTACTTACCAATGAATGATATGAAGCAAATATGTTAAAAATGATAAACTGCTGGTAAATAGAGGAGTAAAACATTAAAAAAATTAATTGATTTAACTCTTCTATTAATTTAATAAAAGAGTAAGACATCGTTAAAAAAAATTTTATAGGCACAACAAAAAATACAATGAAATCTTTGTAATTTGAATTACTGTAATTTAAAATTCTTGTTAATTAGAAACTTTATTGGCTGTCATAATTTTACTAAATCAAACTATGTAAAATCAAATCTTAATTAAAATTTTTTTTGAAAAAAAAAAAAACATGATTAGTTAAAATATTTTATTTTTGAAGAATTAAAAAAAAAACATTTTGTCCTTTTTGTATATTTCTGTAAATTTGCATCATCTTTACAATTTAATTTCAATGTACCTTTCTTTTATGATTTTTTTCCCCGAAAGTAAAATATGATCCTAAATGCAATTAAATAAAAAATAATGCACAGAGATTGATAAAACTAAATGTTTTCTGTTGACAAAATGATTTTTTTAAAAAAACACAAGAAAATGTGTTAAAAATGAAACTACTACTTTTTTTTTTTTAAAGAAAGCAGTCTTCAACAATGATAATAAACAATAAATAAATGTTAGAAGAAAATATAATTTAAAAATGGAAAAGATTATGAATTGATAAAATGTAAGATAAAAAAAAAATGGGATTAACTCGCTACAAATTCCTTATTCCATATCTGTTATTGCGACTTGAATGACTATTAATGAGAAACTTATGAATGCTACAACATATTTATACAAATATTTACACATTACAATAAAAAAAGTGACAAAATTTTTGCCAAATAAAGATTCATACATTTAAGTTAACAACTAGATAAAAAAAGTTCTAAAAAGACTGAATAAAAAAAGTTCTTTTTTTAAAATCAGTCGTTTTTTCTTTGTAATGAGCAAATACTATAATTTCATTAATGTTTCAAACAATACCAGAATAGACGTAATTTTTTTATGCTAAACATGTTACGATTTTTATGAAAAAATTCATTGAAAAAATAAAAATTCAGAAGTTAAACCTTGCATAGAATATTTGAAGTAGAATATTTTTCTAATAATATCTCATCAAATACTATTAATTCAGTAATTGGAAGAAGTCGGAGTTTCTGTTTTTTGAAAACAAAGAATTAAGAATAATCAGTTTTTGAGTGAGTGTGAATTAAAAATTAAAAAATTAATAAAATAAATCTAACCAACTCAACAGCTAAAATTTATAATACTCTGGTATTGATGATTTTCAAAAAAATTAATAAACAAATCCCATGAAATATGTAATATGATTAAAAATAAAATGGACTGTAATTACACAGTAATGATAAAAAATATAAGTGACATGATACAAAACGATGTGGATGATGTAGAGATCATCTACAACATCAATATGGAGATCAATAACCAATAAAAATGAATAATAAAGTTTTTTTTAACTTATTTTAAATCTTTAAAAAACTGATCATTGATGAAAAACGAAATATTAGGAGAAAATAAAATTTTAAATACACAATAAATTTGACCTGAACAAAATGAAAATACATAACTAAAATTATATAAAATCAAAGCGGAATAAAGTCAAACATGTATTTTTTGAAGTAATTCAGTAAAAGTGGAACAACAAAAATTGAAATAAAACAAATGTGAAACACTGCAAACATTCTCTAAATATAATGTTTGAATATGTATATTTTTAGTTGGAATATCATTTACTACAACTTCCAGGCAAACTTTAAAAACATTAAAATATGGTAAAAATATTTATTTAGTACATAAAGCTAAAATATTTCAAGAAAAAATGCTTGACTGTAATGTACTTGACTGTAAATACCTGTACTACTGTAATAGGAGAACAAATAATAATTATGACAGATTATTAGAAATATACTTCGATAAAAAGAAATAAGCATTATGAAAACAATGACAAAAAAAAGAAAAAGAAAACCAAAAAGAACTGAAATGTTTATAGTGAATGATACAATGAGATGGTCATGATGACTTACCAGCTCTGAAGATTTGGTTGCAACCATCGCATCGAGATGCAAATTGGGTATCGTAACAGTTGCCACAGTAAATCTTCTCTCCCTTAGATCCAAACTGCTTATCAACTAATGATACATGGCACTTCTTGCAGAGAAAACATGCTTCATGCCAGTGCTTATCTTTGTAAGACAGATCCTGTAATGAAAGTGTGATTATTACATATTATATAATGACGTAAAAATTGCAAATTGTTCACCCATATTGAATAAAACAATTAATGTCACTTAAAATTAGTTAAAAGTAGGTTAAATATATAAAATGAAATAAAAAAAATACTTTTGTTAATGCATTTAATATTCCAGTTTTAATATTGGTCACTAAAACGTGCTAAAGAAACATTCTTAAAGTAAAATAAAATACATGCAATGAAAATCTATATTGAATTTGTTTTATAAAACTATATCATTACTTAAAAGTATTAAAATTTACCTACTGAATTATTAATTTTTTTTTTGTCTAAAAATAAAAAAAATAATATATATTTATGACTTGTTTGTAATAAGAAATGATAAATTTAGATAAACATATATGAGCCATATAAAAATGTATTGAAGTATTGCCAAATAATATTAATCATGAGAAAGATGTTTTGTAAAAAATGACTGTGAAAATTACATAAACAAAAAAACAAAGTTATATTAGAAAATGTATGTTTTTACATTAATTGATCGTTTGCCAAGTGTCCCAAAAGTAGAATCTTACATAATATTAGTGTAATAAATTAAACGAAAAAATTCTTGGACGGCATCTCATTCATCTATTACTAGTTTTTAATTTCTAAATATACTTATAAGTAAACAGAGTGCAAAATAAGTTAAAATTTATATATTAATATGATTTTATTTAAATTTATTTTAAATTTAATGAAGAAATATTAATATAATATAACTAAAATTATCACCTTTTTAAAAAACAATGAATCAAATTTCTTAAGCGAACCACATATTACCAATATGAATATTAAAAAAATTATTTATTTAAACCTACAAATAATAACAACAGTTATTATTAAATATTAATACAATTAATTAAAACATATTAATCTCAATTACAAATGTACTCGTATATTTTAAGCATATTTTTAAAAATTAATTTCTTCAAATTATATTTGAGCCAAAAAATCAAATAAATTTAAAAAAGTAGCAGTCGCGGGGCTGGCCAACAGAAGTGAAAAATTAAAACAATGAGTACCGATCATTAGTTAAAATATATTTGATTCTATTGCTGATTCTAATGTATGTGATAATTATACATTAATTTAATAGATAAATAGATTTCTTAAGTAAATTTAATAGACTACTTAAGAAATCTATTTATAATATAAAGTAATGGTTAATTAAATAATTTGATAATAAAAATGAAATTTGTTGTCTTAATTAAATAAATGTTAGAAACCATTTTATGATTTAAACAATAAATAATTTTATTTTGTATATTTAAATAAATTTTATTACGTATACGTATATGTATAGCGGTATACAGAGAGAGAGAGAAAAAGTGAAGTGTATCGGGAATCATTGACGGATCATCAATGTTTTTTCTTCTACCTCTCATTCTATATATATATATGGATATATGTATTACTTTTTAATCCATATCTTTCTCTCCTCTATATGTATAAGCTTATATGTATATTACATACTTATATATGTAATATATACAGTTATATATATAAGCATATTACATGCTTATATATACGTATATATGCTTAGTGTCTCGTGATTAAAAGTCAGCTATTTTTTTCTTCATGCAAAAGTCTATCACAAAAGTGTCCGGCACAACGTGAAAAAAAAGTTTTCGTTTCAAAATAGTCAATTTCAATAATAAAACGAAACTGCATTGGTTAACTGAAAAATGAATGGGGAATAAAACAACAATCAAAAATTTCTGTTAACATTTAACACAGAATGAAGTATTCAGTTCCAAATTCACTGGTAAAAATAAAATACAAGTAATATAATTTAAATGTAAAATCATGTAATATTCCATTAATAAAAATTGCTTGATAAAAACATAAATATTTTGTTTCAATATAATGACTTGTAGATATAAAAATGCAACATAATAAAAAGCATATTGATTCTTTGTATATGATACTACAAAAAACAATTTGACAAAACCAAATGAACATTACAGTATTAGCCAGAGGGTAGTTTTAAGGTAATTTCTGACAGTATTAATTTCAAAAATTTTGGTTCTCAATAAATTTTTTTAAAAAATCCATGATTTCATCGCCATAAATGGCATAAAGAGAAAGCAAAACTCATTTTCTGCCTGATCTTTACATTATTTTTTTCTTTATAATTCTCTTTTAAAAATATTTAATCAGTTTTTTATAACATCTAGAAGTATATTAAAAATTTAATCTTTCTTACAGAAAACATTCATCCGATTGGATATCTAAAAAAATATTTTATATGAAAACATTGTAGTTTCAGTGTTTGATTTTTTTATTTATTTTTATTCAAAATAATAAGAAGAAAATTTTACACAAAATATACATAATATAAATAAATTATTACCTTGGAATCAATGCCAATAATCTTATTGCACTCCTCGCAGGGATTAGCGAAGACAGATTCGTAACACTTGATGCAATAAGGATGATCGTCACGAAGAACATATCTCTGACCAGTCAAAGATTCATCACACTGCCAACAGCAGAAGTGGCCGCTATGCCAATCCTTGTTCATTGCTTTCGTATATTCACCACTGAAAATTAACTGGAAAAAAAAAAAATAATAATAATAATAAAAAAATGTAAAAGTAATCAGTTGAGCATAGATTCTTAGTAAACTATAAATACATTAAAAAAATATTATTAATTTTTTTTTCTGCTAAGATCGTCATAATTTTGTATTAAGTATATAACTTTCTTAGCACAATAATTAAATCATATGTTGATGCATTTCAGATATTCTCCATTTTGAACTCAAGTACTGTGAGTTTTGAAAATGGAAGTATATCCAAAATGCATCAATATATGATTTAATTATGACAAAGCTATAAAAGGTAGATAATTATATTGAATACATCATTTGTTAAATTACTAGTTTAAGATGTAAGCACTGATTTATAATCAAAAATCAAGTGATATGATTTAA
The DNA here is from genome assembly GCA_010016005.3 of Zanna intricata. Lineage (NCBI taxonomy): Eukaryota > Metazoa > Arthropoda > Insecta > Hemiptera > Fulgoridae > Zanna > Zanna intricata. Next base: position 7,821 of record JAAAKQ030494710.1, read on the forward strand.
AAATTGTAAAACTAAATATTTATTATTATCTCATTAATTAATTACTTTCTTTATCTGTTTAGCCTCCGGAACTACTGTAAGGTATTAGTTCAGAGGATTGAATGAGGATGATGTGTATGAATGTGAATGAAGTGTAGTCTTGTACAATCTCAGGTCAAGATGTACAAGAGAAGATGTCTCCTGAGAAGATGTGGTTAATTGAAACTCAACCACCAAAGAACACCGGTATCCACGATCTAGTATTCAAATCTGTATAAAAATTTTTATCTTTTACTAGGACTTGAACCTTAGAACTCTCGACTTCGAAATCAGCTGATTTGCGATGTCACATTAACCACTAGACTAGATGGGTTTATTAATTAATTACTAATGTTATTTATTAATATCACACACTATGATCTTGTGGGCTAATAGTTGAGCAGTCATTAAAAAATAACAAATAAAGAACTATGCAAACAATTATTGAAATAAATTGTAAGACGAAGTTAAGCTCAAAAAAGTTTACTTAAAATCTAAACCTAAATGCCTGTTTCAATTGATAAAATCAGATTTTCAGTAAATACTGCAACAAATAGTGTAAATAAAAAAATTAAAAAAACAAGGCCTGAACTAAAGATTTAAGTGGATTTAAGGTAATTTATTGGAATTTCCTAAAACCATCAACAATCTGCATCATAATACCGTAGTTGTTTTACTAAGTATTTATTTGTCAATTAAAATTTTTGTAATTATTTTTTTAAATTTATTTATTTACTTTTACTTTTTCTGTAGTGTCTATTAAATATGTTCGCCCACGATAAACAACATATAAAAAAATATTAATTATGTCTGTTCAAATCTAAATGACCATCTAGGTTTACATTTTTAAAAACAGTTGTTGAATTTTTATCTTCCAATTTAATCGTTAGGAAAATGAAATAAAGCCAACAATGTACTGCTGAACTCATATTTATATAATTTTGTTAGTTTAATTGCCTTACATCTTTAGCAAATATATTCAAATTTAAATAAAAATTAATATATATATTAATATAATTAATATATTAATATATATTTTTAATTTTAATATATTCAAATTTAAATAAAATATGAGTATATAACATAAAAATAGATATATGCTTATATACTTCATCAAAATGTGGAAAATTATATAATTTTTTTTCCTTTTTTCTAACTTAAGATCTTTTTTCAATAATATAATAAAAATTAGAGAACATCTCAAAAATTTTAAATAAGTTTTTAGATTTACCCTTTTTTTGGAGTGATATGAAAAAACAATAGTAAGTTCTATATTTGCTGATGATAAAAATCTCCTAAAGAATTAAGTTTACCAGACTTACGTTAATCACACTAAACTCTCCTTAAAAAGTTAATTAAACTGCTTTAAGAGTTAAATCCTAGTTTATAAAAGAAAGATCTTAATAATGTTTTTTTTTTATCTGAATTATAATCTTATTTTTAATAGATAATAAGTATAACAGTTGAATAAAACTAATAGGAATTAAGGCTGGAGTTTAGTTGTATAGCTCCATATACCAAAAAAGGAAGACTAATTCAGAAGGAAAATATTTTTATTGAAGCATATATTAAATTTTTGATTCTTAATCTATAGATCGGTTGGCATACAAAAATAAACACAGATTTTAAATAAATATACAAAAATTTCAAACTGTAAGGGTTAGGTTGTAATTTTGAAAAAAATATTTATAGTACATTGATACCGATATCACACATTGCTTTAATTTTTTTCTGGTAGCATTCCAATTTTTCCATTATATTTAGATTACAACACATAACATAAACCCACATAGAGACTATTTTTGAAAAACTGCACATATTTTAAAAAAAAAAGCATCATACATCTTTAATGATATATTTTCTTAGTTGGTAATTCTGGTTTTCTTGTTCATAGCCATTTCCATTTAGGTTATGTTTGAAAATTTACACTACAATGACTAATGTTTTACACATCATGAAGTATTAATCTTTTTATTTTTTCAGTATTTTATTTTTTTTCCCAGTTCATAACAACCTCGTAACATGTTAGATTAGAATATTAGTGATGAAATAAGTGTGAATTTACATGATGACCATAACTCAATAAACAATAGCATCAGGATTTGAATCCCAACAACACTTTTGTTTCATTAATACCATCATCATCACATGATTATCTCACCCTGTACCATGTTTCCATTCTCTTTTATCCCTTGCTAAAACTCGAAGTTCCTCATAGTTTTTACATTTCTATTCAGTTCATCTATAACTTTTAATAATTTTTGACCTTCCTTCTTTGCACCATCTACTAGTTCTTCTAGCATTGTTTTAATTAATATTCTTTTCTTCTTGCGACATGTCCCAGCCAAATTATCTTTCCTATATGAATTATTCTAATTAATTATCTATTTTCACTCATTATTCTCATTGCTTCCTCATTTTTCAGTCTACTTATCTATTTTATTTTCTCCAGACTTCTAAATGCCCAGATTTTAAATGCCTCCAGTTTTTTTCTCTTTTTCTTTTTCTCTAAAATTTACATTCATACAGAAGTTCTCTTCAAGGCACTTTTCCAATCTTACCAACATACATCTACCAGTCTATCCACCCTCCAGTCTACCTCCATCTTACTACATACTGTTTCTTTTTATTACTTATTTTATTATCCATTGTTATTCTAATTACTATTTTATTATTGTTTTTATTATTTTCTGTTAATATGTTAACTAAGTGCCTTTACTGCTTTATTCGTTCAATTCTTCCTTCTTTTAAATGGATATTTTTATTAACTTATTATCTTCCACCCTCAATTTTTTGTTTACTTAACATTTTATATTCTGTCATAACTTTTTCCATTTTTTAATATCATCTATTGAATATTCTGTGATTCATCTTCTTAAAAAAAAAAAATCCACATCTTCAGCAAAGCTTTCCTCCTTTTATACTGATTCTTTCATTTCATAATTATTTTTTTATTATACCTTCCACATATGAGTACATAGTAAATAAGATTGGGGATAAATAAGGGGTTGCTTTACTCCTTTTCATACTTTAAAGCATTTTTTATATCTCCTATTTTATTAACTATTCTTTAATTCAAGTAAAATTCTTTAATCAATTTTTTCTCTTCCAATTTACTCTCTAGCTTTTTTAAATTTCCTGTAGTTTATCCATTTGATAAGACTTTCATTATTCCATGAAACGTTTTAAACATATAACTTATCCTTCAAGTTCTTTTTCTAGTTTGAACTAGTTGATTTTTTTTTTACTTTATTGACCTTTCCTTAAAAAATATTTCCCCATTATTTTATTTTATAATTTTCTTTGTAGTTTTCAATTTTTAAGTGTTAAGGTTTCACTGTTCTCAAACTTTATAATTTATAGAACAACTAATTTAAAATCTAATAAAATATATATATATTTTTTTTAATTTGAAAATAAGGGAATGGTTTATTTATCTTCTTAAATAATATCTACTTTAGAAATTCAATAATTTAATATTTTAATAGGATACGATTAAGTAATAACAGTGTTTTATAAAATAGGTAGTTAACAGTATTGTAATACATGTTGCCAATATATTGGTATCTATTTGTATAAGTGATTGCATCTAAAACAGATGTATGTTATGTCACTTTCACACACACACACACACACACACACACACACACACACACACACACACACACACACACACACACACACACACATACACACGTATGTTGTGTATATGGTGCTTTCTCACCCTTCTATCATCATATTCTAATTCAAGATAAGCATTGACGATGTCAGAGCAATTTGTATTGACATCAATGAGGAAAACAGCATAACATACTACTATTAATTTAATGTAAGTTATCTTATATATATATATAATGTAATACTGTTTTTTATATTGATATATGGCTTATTTACATAAATGTGCATCTTTTTTTTAAATAATTTATTCAGTCATAATGATCAGGTGGAATTTTCTGTGATTAGTAATCAATATGTTCATTTTTAAATCAGTTATTTTTGGGTTTGAATAAATTCTTGAAAAGAATATGCATTTGAGTTAATAAAAGGATAAAAATTAACCCTTTCTTTTGCAATACAAAATAAATAACATTTCTTAAACCATCTAATTTTCAAAGATTCTTGTATAATAACTGAAAAAACTATCTTTATATTTCTAGGTTTCCATTATCAATAGATCATAATCATTTTGTCATCTTCCGTATGGATGTTAATAAAAGTTTCTTTTAATCTTTAGATTTATATGTAATAATAAAGAATTTTTCATAAGAATAGAACACCTAAAGGAAGCTGGTGTTGTTATTATTTTAGTACTATATATATCAATACATGAGGTGTGTCCCAAAAAAATCTGACCTACTTTCAAATCTCTGGGCCAACGTTTTTTTAGCGAACTCTGTGAGGTACAAGTGTAACCAGTAATTTCTTCCAAACTAGCCAGATGCCGCAGTTATGAACAGAACGTACTAGATCGTGCACAGTGCATCTTTGTTTAGAGTGCTTTGTTGATGTTCGTCTGATTTTATAATCGCTGAAAATGACAGAGATTAGATCAACGAATTTGCATTAAGTTTTGCTTCAAACTTGAAAAAAGTTGTACAGAAACTATTGAAATGATGCAGAAGGCCTTTGATAACTAGTGTATGTGTAAAACACAAATAAAAGAGTGGTACAAGCAATTTAAAAATGCCCGCACATTTGTTGACAGTAACCCACGTTCTGGCCGACCTTCGACCACAATGTTGGTTGATTGTTTTTTTCAATTATGAAGGCGTTGTGTTCATTAATAAGTTCCAATTGGTCAAACGATTAATGAAGAATTTTACTTCAAGTTCTGAGAAGATTGCGTGACATAATGAGGAGAAAATGGCCGCATTTATGGGAGACCGGCAACTGGCTTATTCATCAAGATAATGTGACAGCACATTCATCAAACGCTGTGCAACAATTTTTGGCAAACACTAAACTAGGCGACTTCACCAGCCTCCGTACAATCCTGACATAGCCGCCTACAACTTTTGGCTGTTTCCAAAACTGAAAATTCCACTCAGGGCACTGGTTGGACGACACAGATACGATTCAGAAGAATGTGACGAGAGCACTTAAAGCCATTCCAAAACCTCAGAAAGTGGAAAGACAGATGGGAGCGTGGTTTTTACAGTCAAATGGGGATTATTTTGAAGGATGCCACAAGCCAGATGACAATGAAAAATGTCAGGGCAGAGAATTCAAAGTAGGTTGGATTGTTTTGGTACACATCTCATATATATATATCACAATTGATATGGACAGTTGTTGCAGTGATTTTTTATTACAGTAATGTCAGATAAAAAGACTGAAAGGCTGATCTTTAAAGCTCAATGTTCAGTTACATTCTAGGTAAAAACCTAGATCACAGTTCAACACTGCATGTCAAAATGGTAGAAAATAACCATTGGTAGAATATATGGCCAGAAGTGGCTTTGGTCATACATTTTTTAATTATTTCTTTAACTATTCTGCTTTTAATACTTTTCTTTTTTTAATTTGTTAATGTTTTATAATTTTATTTCCTAAATAGAAAAAAAAACTCTTTTCTTTTAAGTAAAGAAAATTAATAAAGACAGAAAACTTAAAAATAAAACTGATAAAACTTGTTAAAAATAAAACAGAGAATAAAATTAATGCATTAAAACTGCTAAAAATAATATTAGAAAATAAAAAATAATTAATAAGGGATGTAATATTTCACAAATAAATAAATATATATATATATATATGTCTTCCACAACTGACCATGACCCATATTTTAATATTGTTAATGTTAATCTAAAAATATATTTATAAAACATAACAATTCATGCAGATCAAAATTTAAAACAAATTTATCACTCTACACAAAATATACACAACCCTAATAACATATATTTTTATAAATACATAAACAAAAGACATTAGTTTTTTTGTTTAAACAGAAACATATATATATAGTCAGATAAAAACAGGTAAAATTAAGTAAAAAAAGACATTCAAATACAACCCTCAACATTTAAAAAAAAAGTTATTAATAAAAAAAAAAAAAATGATGACAATACAAAAAAGAATATTAACAAGCGTATCCATAGATGAAACCTATATTTCAAATAATACAGTATGGTTTTTTATTTTAATTTCTCTGTTGATTACAAATGACAAGCAATTTTGATATAAAAAATGATATTTCGTTCACCCACAAAGAGTGGATGACAAAACAATTGTTTTAGAAATGTATATGAAATATTTTTAACAAAGTATAACATATATATGTATATAAAATCCAGTGTTTTTAAATGAACTGCTAAATACATACTATATTGTTTACTTTTAATTAATATTCTTATGTATACCATTTATCTTTTAATTGAAGATCAAATTATTAATTAATTTTTAACTCGCTTATGAGTACTATAAACAAGTTAAATATTTAAAATTAATGTTGTAAGGGAATTTTTTCAGACTGTAAAAATGGTTAACCTAATCAACTCTTAATTTTACACTCATAAGTTCACGAATGTAGGTGTTAATAAAATTAACCAGGTTCAGAAGAGTTAGTCAATATTTTGTTTATAAAAAAATTTACAAGGAAAAAAAATGATTAAAGTTCATGAAATGAGAAAAGGTTTTGTGAAAAACGTTCTTTTTTAATTAGATTTTTTGTAAAAGTATTCTTCTAAAAGAAATTTTACTTAATTAAAAAATTATTCTAATTATCAAGGTTATCAATAAGTAATCATAAAATTATTTTGTGAAGATTATTATAAAATTAATTTTCATCAGACAAGAGAACTTCATAGCCTAATATCATAATATTAAGCGATCTGCTTTCATGTAAAGCAGATAAAATAATAAAAAGAGAAATAGTTAATAGCAAATATATTACTATTACTTTACTAAATTTAACTAAAAACTGTGATGTAATTAACTTAAAACTAAATATTACTGGAAAAAACCTTACAATTTAAAAAAAAAATATTTTGACAGGGTTACTGGGAGACTAACCGAGTATAACCAGAAGTGGTAATTAACTATTCAATTTCCTTATTAGCCAACACAATTCAGTTTAACATATTCATGTAACATATACATAGATATACATAGTAATTCTGATGAACTCCTTCACTTATAAAGGCTCAAGTTTTGGATTTTAGTATTAAATTAGGAAATTTCCTTTATCCAACACATAGATATACATAGTAATTCTGATGAACTCCTTCACTTATAAAGGCTCAAGTTTTGGATTTTAGTATTATATTATGAAATTTCCTTTACCCAACACATGGCTCAGGTTGAGATATTTTATAACTATTGGATAGATCTGTAAACAGAATTGGTTTATCAAACCAAACAAATTTCAACAGTATACATATCCTTAATGTGAATCTAATTGGTGCCTAGCCTCAATTGGTGTGAATCTAAAAAGCCTCACAAAATTGGGTAGGAAAGGATAAAAGATTGATAGAGTAGATGATGAAAAAAGGCTAGATCTATTTCCAAAGGAGTTGTAAGGTATGACAATCCCACTCAAGGCCTCTCAGACTTTCTTTAAAGCTCTATCACTCTGTGCAAATTATTGCTCATATCAATAATTTTATAGAGATAGCTTGTAATTCTAGAGCAATAAATCATTTTTCTCGAGGAGAAAAATCTGTGGCAAGATTAAAAAATTCCTCACAAAAAAAAACCTTACATTCTTAGAACTGTGTGATATGGAAATACATAACTTACATATAACATAATGGTGAAAGAAATTTTATTACGATTTTACATTGCTATAATAAATAACAGCAATCTTTGAATAAATCAATAAACTCATTCTATTTTGGTAATCATATCTAATCTGCCTTCTATAATGCATGTTATTTCACATTCTTTTCCTGAATTTTGTAATAGGAATTGCTAAAATATTTTATTAATTTATTATTATTATTACTATCATAAAATAAATATGAATTTTAAAAACCAAAATAATTTATTTCTATGACATACTCTGTAACATACAGAAAATACTGAGGGAGAGTTACAGGCAAATTGCATCAAAAATGTAAAATATTTATTTAAACTGTAAATAAATATGATTTAATAAATTTAATATCAACTGTTGAATTATGTAATATGAGCAAAAACATTTCTTTTAAATTACATATACTTTGGTTGTAACTGTTGATAATAATTTTTTTTTTTTTAAATTTTATGTCAGGAATCAGCAGCTGCGGTCATTAGCCTAGTGGAGATTGGTAGCAAATGAAAAGATGCCTTGCCTGATTGGGATTTGAACCCACGAAATGCAGAGGTTTAATGACAGCTAATAACCACAACTATTAACGCTCGCTCTTTCGTAAAAAAAAACACACATAAACAATAATTATTTATGTTGTTTGATTGTATTTAATATAATTATTAAAATTTAAGTTAAAACAGTCAATGATATGTTTATGAACTGGTAAAATTATTATAAACATGCAAAAAAAAAGATCTTATTTACTCTTAAAAAAAAAAAAAAAATAAAGTAAACAACACACAAAGTTTTCCTCAAAAAAAGAAAAAAAAAACCATGCAAAGAATAAACCTTTAAAGTAACTTATTAAAAAAAAAAAACAATCAGTTAACGACAACAAACAAAGACATCAAACAAGATTATGCAATAAAGTAATAATTACCTTAAAATTAGAAGTTGCCAGGAGTAGGGGTATGTGATTAATAATTCTATGTACATATACATATGTATGCATGTTTAACTTATTATAACCTATTTTTTGAATAACCATTTTTAGTTTTTTTATTATTATAAGAAACCGTTTTTGGTGGAACTATTTTAAAAAATGGAATAAATAATTTTTTTTTATGTTGAACACCATAATTAAATGTAATAAAATTTATTAAAAGTGATTTAACAGCTGAACACCATTATTAATGGAATTTATTCTGTAAAAGACGTTCTGATAGTAACTATCAACACCTGTTAAATTTCTGGTTGCAGCATAACATTTAGTGTGGTTTACATCGCTCTAAAATGTAAAAAATGGAATCTCCAGAAGTACTTAATACTACTGGAAATTTTACTGAAGAAAATGCTTAACTTCGAAAGATCTTTGTAAAAATAAAATATCAATTTGATAGAAAGCTGTTTTTACTTTAAATTCCGTCAATGAAAGTCAAAATTTTTCTTGATTTGCAATATTAAAATGCCAATAAATGCTCATAAATCACAAGTATCAGAAATACAAATAGCATAATCAAAACATCATCAGACTCGGAAAATATTATGAAGTAAAGTACATACAAATTATTTTTCTGTTATTAATGTTTAAAATTATGTTTACAAAATAATAATTATTAAATTTCAATTAAAAAAAAAAAATCATAAAAAACAATACATGAATAATCTATGCTAAACAATTATTATAATAAAATGAAAAAAAAAAAAAAAACTGTTAATAACTACAAAAAATAAAAATTTGGAATTAGATTTCTTTTTGATTGTTAAATAAACATAATATATATCTATAGTAATAAAATAATTAGAAAAAAAGATAGAACATCAATTAACAAAATTTAACCATGTATATAAAATGAAAAAAAAAAAATTCCAATTTATAAAAATAAATATTGATAATAATGGTTTTTCATTTTTTATTTTATAATTTTTATTTTCTATTTCCATTTATTTTTAATATTTATATTGTAACTAATTATTAATTATTCTATATATGAATAAAATTTTAGATTTTTACACCTTTTTTGTATTATTTTATAATAAATTATCAAAATCAATAAATTTATACCGTGTAACTGTTTATATGTAATTTAATTTCAGTACTAGATAATCAATTTGTTTAATGTTTTTTTTTTTTACCTCTGGAACCACTGTTAGACATACCTTCAGAAGATGAGATGGATGATTTGTAGCATGTGTGAAAATGCCATGCCTGACTGAGATTCGAACCCGGGACCTCCGGATGAAAGGCTGAGATGCTACCACTAATCTTGGCCGTTCATTCGGAGGTCCCAGGTTTGAATCCCAGTCAGACATGGCATTTTCACACATGCTACAAATCATTCATTTCATCCTCTGAAGGTATGCCTAACGATGGTTCCGGAAGTTAAAAAAAATAAATAATAATAATAATTGTTTAATATTACTATACTGAACTGCGTGCGAATAAAAGCAACTTTCATTGAAGTACAAGTAATTTAATATTTATAATGAATTAATTACATACTAGCGTACATCAAATAAAATAGTGTTGTTGACTCAGATTTTCATGAAATTAGATCTTTATAGCAAACAATTCAGAGATTTGTCCTCTTTCCAAAGAAATATTATTGTAACTCACCTGCTAATAAAATATGCTTGAAAGATGTTATTGAAAGTGAATAAAGGTACACATTCTATTTCATACTACTAACACTTCAACAGGATTTTTCTCTAGTCATTTTAAATTTACAATACTTTTTTTTTTTACTGTATGTACATAATTGTAAATTATTTTATCATCAGTTTTAATTTTTTTATTATTTTGGAAGATAAACAGTTATTTTTACTTTCCCAGATGTTACAATATATAGTTAAAAGAGATAAGATAATACGCTAACTGGGTCAAATTTTGCATGTTGGGATTCTTTCTTTTAAACATTCAGAATGGGATTAAAAAAAAAAGTTATATTTATTACTTCTATCTTTTTACAAAAATATCTATAGTGATTTTCAATGTGAATGAATTGAAATTACTTCATAGAGAAATAAAAAAAATGTTGATTTAGTATTAATCTAAAATTTTTTTCATGGTATTTATTAGTTTTTTTTTTTTTTTTTTTTTTTTTTTTTAATAATTCATTATATAAACCAAAACTTGTGTAAGGAAATATACTTAGAAATTTTTTTAGCATATTAAAAATGTTAACCAGACTTGAAAGCAGCAACCTTCTATGTGAAAGGCTAAGCATGAAAATATGGAAAAAATTATAAGGAAGAAATTTCCTCCAGAAAATCTAAGATATGTTTGTTTTTATTATACAAGCGAGGAGATTTAGGAATATAATGAATAAAAGACATAAATCCTAATATTTTTATGGATCCTGAGTCATACAACTACTTTCAGGATCATTTTTATCTGGAATCCAACCAAAAATCTGAATTCCTTACAACATGATAGAATATGAAAATCAGAAAAGTACTTCTTAGCCCATTGGGTTGGTCCTAGTGATTAACCTACATCGCAAATCAGCTGATTTCGAAGTCGAGAGTTCTTAGGTTCAAATTCTAGTAAAGGTAAACTAATTCTGGTAAAAATTTATAGGAATTTGAATACAAGAGCATGGGTACCAGTGTTCTTTAGTGGTTGGGTTTCAATTAACTACACTTCTCAAGAGTGGTAGACCTGAGCTTATACAAGGCTACACTTCATATACATTCATACATATCGTCCTCATTCATCCTCTGAAGTAATACCATACGGTAGTTTTGGAGGCTAAATAGAAAAAAAGAGAGAAGAGTTCTTCTTAATTTTGTATTATATACATACATAAACGGATAAAAATATTACTAAATGCATTAAATTAAAATTAATCCAGAACTATTTAAATCTTAACAGGTGTAAAATTTTCACTGTAATCTGATAAAAGGACGAATTTGGTGGTTTGGGGAGATAGTATATTGCATTCACTACCACCTGATAATTCTACAGCACTTTAAACATCCAAAGTAGTATTGTGGTAAAGTTAGAATAAAATGTCTACAATCAAACTCATGTTAAAATAACCAATTCATACTGATCACTGAAGTTAAATCAAATGTTGGATGAAATTTCTACATAAGATAATTTGCTAATAGCTAATAATAATGGTAGCTGATTCCACTTATAAAATATAATGAAAAAAAAAGAAAAACAGGAAAATTATGTTTCAATTAAATCAATTATTCTATTTTCTATGCCATTAAGATATATTTTATTAATCAGGGAATAATTAGATACAATTATTAATTTTTTTTTTCTAATATAAAAATGGGAATAAGGTTTGAAAATTATTGATAATAACTAAAAATCGAAGTCAGGACTTTCTAATAGTAATGAACAATAATGAAATCTCTCAATTCTAGAAATAACATTTTTCATGAAGAAATGTAGCTGTTTCAAGAATTTTAACTGTCTATATTTTATTATATTTGTCTTTTTATTATTATTACTATTATTATACATTAAAAGCAAACTAAAAATACTTCATTGACAGAATGTATATGGTCTGGTTAGTTTTATTCAAATATATTTATATATTTTTAGAATATTTCAATGTATTATTTTAAAGTGAAAAGTTATAGTTGGAAATAATGTTTTATTTAGACATAAAAAGGTAAGAATAAATAAATTAAACTTGGCAAACCCTTTTAACGCCCATCTATTTCTTCCTGTTTGTGTCAACTGACATTAACTGGTCTTCCAAAACTAATAAAGATCATTTTCAAAACCTCATTTTTATGTAATGTGTAAACCAACTGACTGTTATAAACTGTTAATAATGCTTTAACATACCATTATTTATCATAAATTTACTTTTCACAAATAACTTGTGATTTACATTTAACAATGTTTGATGATTCTCAAAAGAAAAAACATGTTAAAAATCTCTTTAAACAAGCCAGAAAGCGGAGGTAGGTTTCACCGGTGTTAATTAGGGGATAAAAAAAAATTCCATCTTAAAATTAAAAAAACTTTAAATTTACACTATTACAGTGATTGCAAGTGAAAAAAAGTATCACATATTTAGCATAGATAAGTCTCCGGCAATATTTTGATCATCCCAGCTGTACGCAATGGTCATATTAAAAATTGTCTCGGACAAAAGTTTTAGGTAATGTATGGAGGGCTAACCACCACTTTAAATCAATTTAATACTGTATTGATTAAGGGACGTATGATTTATTTTGTCTTCAAAACCCCATTTTTTCCACCTCCAGGACCAATGGTCGGTGATATAAAAAAACTTTACTTAGATAAGTTTTAGGGCGTTAACCAAAGAATAGTAAAAAATTTAAAGGAATTCAAGATTTTCCTTAAGAAGAAAGTTATAACAATTTTTTGTTTTTTCAACAAGCCCCCCCCCCCCCCCAGTGGAATGATATTGCCTATTAACAAACTTGACTGAGATTTTGGGTCATTATATTTTATGTATCAATTTGAAAGTGTGATTGGTGCAAAATTACGGCAGTTATCATATCTACAAAAAAGTGAAATATACACACATATATACGCATATAAGTATATGTAAACTTTTGAACTGGTTTTGGGGCCTGGCAGATGTAAAACACAAAGATATGAAGAAATTTTCCACAAGTCAAATCATGGTACCCATTACAATAGGTAGAAATCTACCTTTCTACCTTTCTCTCTCTTATAAAATCTATCTAAAATAAATTTTGTGATTATATTCAGTAACCTATAAATAAAATAGTTGGAATGATGTTAATGATTTCATAAAAGTTTAATTTCAATTTTTTACCTGCGATTAAATTAAAAATTATACTTAGTTTATGGACAGTTCCTTTTTAAGCTAAAAAAAAAAAAAAAAAAATGTTCTAAACTGATGATAATGTTTAACTAGTAAAAAATTAGATTTTTTAAAATTTGAAACTGTAATAAGATAATATACCCTAAGGAAAGATAAAATTCATTTTAAAATACACATAAGATAATTTTCTAGGCTATTTGAATGTATTTTTACTTTAAATAAAATATTTTTTTTTATTTTTTTCATAGTCTAAATATAAAAAATTAACCCCCAGTGTGCATAAAATCAATCAAAAACAAAAAATATTTAAAACTGTATGATTTTAAAGCTTATTAACTTTTACTTATAAAATTTTGTCTATATCTGAAGTAATACTGGTTTTGGCACTATACTTGTTTGTGTTTATTTCAAACACAAAATTGGATATCTACCCCATATCCAAAGACTCCATAATACGAAACATTCTCCACAGTAACATACACAATTTTTAAATATTTTAACTTAAAGTATAATGTAGTGAATTTAAAAAAATTTTCGATATAAAAATTTAAATTTTATTTATATGAGATAATAATCAATTCCAAAAATAATAAGCATATATCCACCAGGTTTTTCAAATGAGAAACCATGGTTCATCTATTATCATCATTACTGAATCGAATATATTTTATTTATCAACATAAGCACAGAAAAAGGTGATAATACTATACATATTATCACCTATCTTCATTCACCTATATCTTCATTCCATTTAAAACATCATTAATTTCAAAAAAAATAATTTTAATTAATTCCACTTGCACCTCAGATGTTTTAAACACATTAAAACTCTTTAAAAGAACTGTTTAAATTATGTAAAGAAATAAAATGAGTACCTTTCCTCTTTGCATAAACAGGAAATTCTAAGAGACATTTATAAAATCTTCAATATTTAGCAATGTAGATTATATTTTAATCAAATGTGTTTTTAATAGTACTATTTTTTATAGAAAAAAAAAAAAAAAAATAGTTCTTGAAGTCATATTTTTCATAAATTTTCCCTCAACACTACAACTTACTTGTACATACACACACACACGCGCGCACGCACGCACCCATGAATTAAGAAAATATATTGTTAAAGAAAAAGCATTCTCTCAATATTTCCTCAAAGATATCAAATTTGATTTTTTTGTTTAATTGTTTGATAAAAAACTATCTTCCTAATAAACAAACTATGATTATCATATTGAACATTTTTAGGTTAAACCAATCCTAAATATCAATAAAAGATGATAAAAAATAAAAATTGTATTTTATCATTATGCATATCAAATTTCATAACAATTTCAATTTATAATTTCTTATAACATTTAGAAATAAAAAACAAATTTAGGATAAATTAATGTTTTGACTGATTTTAATACAGCCATTTATTTAATTATAAGCTGGAACAAGCGATAAAATAAATTTTGATACAGAATAAAAGTTAGAATGGTATAGAATAACATATTTATTTGAATAATTAAACCAATATAAATTTTCTAGATAATTTATTTGAAAAATATAATATAAATCACAAAAATAAATATAAATTGAGGTATCGTACCATATTTATTAATTATTAAAATGGATTTGAATTTTGATAAATAATATATGTTGAAGTTTTATGTAATATACATAGATTTAAAACGCAGTTTATTTACTGTTTTAATATATGTAATTTATTTAAACACGAGTATATGAGAGATAAAACCTGAGAAGAATGTGAGGTTTTTTTTTATTTATTTGTATATCACACATTTGCATGAACAAATAAAAGTATACATATATACTCATACATATGTGTGTATGTACATGCATATATATATATATTTATGTTTTATTCCGAGATTTTATTTAAAGGAAAGGTATATACTTATATATGAAAATAATATAAATGAACATCTTACTTTTCTGACTAGATCTATGAATCAGAGTCTAAAAAAATAAAACTCAAATAAACATACAAGATAGTGACTTGAATTTAAATTATTCTAAGCTATGCCATTTGGTTCTATAAAAAAAAAAAAAAAAGGGAATGTATTCTCATAAAAATGAAAAATAAATGCTAGTCAGCAGGCCACTATATTACATAGTCTTTATACATATATTTTATCAAAGAGAGATATGTATGAACAATACAAGGTATATGTTCTATAATGATCTTTTTTTTTGTAATATTTCAACCACCAACTGACCTATACCTTAAATTACAAATTTATTTACATATTTACCTCACATGAAAAAAAAGTATTTTTTGGTATCAGAACATTTTATATTCCAATTATTTAAATTTTTTTTTTAACGTTTTTCAATTCAGTTTAATCAATTTCAGTGAATCTAAAGAATGAGTTATGCAAATTAGATATTTTCAAATAAAATAACATAAATAAAATATTCAAAATTTATTAAAAAAATATATAATTCTTTACCTAAATGAGCAATTTGATTATTAATCAATAGATCTTATTATTTAAAGTTTATATGTATATATATATATATATATATATATATACTTAACATAAATAATACCAATAAAATAAATAAATTTAAAAAGAATAAATAATAATAAAAATAATAATAAATAAAATTTTTAAAGATTAACAAAAAATAATTTTCTATCTTTGTTTGTAAAAACTATAAAAAAGTAAATATTGTAAATAGATAAAATAACTATTATCTACATATCGTAGAATATTGGTTTGGACAGTCCTGGTTAAAAATGAAAAATTGGCATAAACAGTAAAAGCAGTTTAAAACTCCTCACTTGGTCTGACCATTTAAAAGAAATTTTTGGAAATTTATTAATAATGTATTTAAAATATTCTTTTTGAGAATATCCTAAATATTGTTATTTTTAGGATAATTAATGTATATCTTTTACATTTATTTTTTAAATACTGTTTTTATATAATATACTTCTGTTAACTTGTCTATACCTAATGATGATGATGATGATGATTAACTATCAAAATATTACTTTAGTCTCCGAATTTAATTTCTCTAAATAGATTTTGAACATTTATTCTACTTCAGCCAATTTTAATTTAAAAATATTATTACTATATGTATATTCATTAAAAATAAAAAAAAAAAAATATTTCTAATAGATTTAAGCTCAAAAGTAACAGCTACAATACAAATGAAATGTGAAATATTGGACTATATTCTTTAGTAAAACAGAAAGGACTAATACAATATTGAGAAAAAAAATTATGAAACAATATAACCAATGTAAGATAATAAAAAGTTCAATGTTTTAATAATTATGTTTTATTGCAATAAAAAAAAAAAAAAAAAAAAAAAAATCAAAATTAATAAACATAAATTAAGACATTATAATACAATTGTAAAACCAAAAGCCACAAATGGCTGTGAAATCCTGTTCAATCTAAACTCTAAATCCATAATCGATAAACTCCAAATAACTGAAAGAAGAATCCTCAGAACCATTCTAAATAGTAAAACTGCAAAATCTAACAAAAATGGTAAACAATCTTTAATAAGATTCTCCATATCATGTCAAAATCAATCATTGATACCAAGAGAAAATGAAAACTAACATATTATGGATGCCAGAGACACCAGACTGATGAAAAAAAATCTTCAATAAAATCAAGAATTACAAAATGAAGAACAGTTATAATTAGTTTAAGAAGGCTGAAAAAGATCTAGAAGAACTTAAAATCACAGAATAAATGATTCTGGGAAGAGAAGACAAGAGAAAAATCCATCAGACTCTTGTTCTTTTATATTCTTCTTGATACTTCAATATCAAGGAAACATAATTTTTGCCTTTTTTTAAATCAGCTATCTCCTTCCTAGACTGTCTGAATGCCCTCAATTTTCTGTGGGCCTTCTACTATCCCCCCTACAGACCTCCAATGCCCACAAGGAAGAATTATCGTTCATTTTGAAAATGAATTCTCTAGAATAAGGTCACACAGCAGCTTATTCATCTAGCATCATAAAAAATGTGCTATACTTCTAATTAAAGTTGAACTTTTTGAATTTGTGTTTAATTTTTATACATGTTATTTATATCAGTTTTCTCAGAATTAATTCTCTATAAAGTTAACTAGAAATTTTAATGTGTTTCTTGGTAAATTAACAAAGTAATTTTATTCTAAACCTAAAAAAGGTACTTTCTGGCAAAACGTTTTTGTGTTTTACCACGATTTCCTTAAAACCTATATATAAGAGAGGTGTGAGACTACTTTTATTCAATTATTTTTTAGATTAAAAACCATTAGGAAGCATCAAATTTACAACTCGATTTGTATTCTATGAATTTTAGTACGGTTTAATTTCACAAAGGAACAGAAAGCAAAACTAAATGTTTCGCGGGCCGAAATTCGCTAACAAACCGTTTTCTGACCTATATTTATATGAACTTTTTTTTTTTATTTTTGACTACAGAATCATCTCCCGAGAAATGATCATACAATTTGGAATCACTCTATATATATTAGAAATGTCACAAATACATAAGCGGATTTGTTAAATATAATTTTTACAGTGTAAAAATTAAAACGTAATATTTGATTTTTACTACATAATAAAATGAGTTTTTTTTTTTTAAATTTTAGTATGTTTTAATTAAAAAAAGAAGTATTCTTTGCTGATTTGTCCTTTTATTTTACGTGGGTTGCAGAAAAGTCAACGTACTCGTTAGCATAACGTAAATCAATGTAAAGCTTTTGTAGCTTATCGGTTTACCTTTATTTTTCTAGACACTAATGTCAATTTAAATTCCACAGGATATTCTAAACTCGAAAATATTCTCACTCAAATACTAAGTAGAATTTTATTTAAATTCCTGAGTTATAGTCAGTTAAATTTAAAAACAAAAACTTGGAAATATAATTTCGTAAATATGAAATTATTAATTAATTAATTAGGATGATGTGTATGAATTGAATGAAGTGTACTCTTGTACAATCTCAGGTCGACCACTCCTGAGAAGTGGTCATTACCAACAACTATAATTTAAAATAATACCTGTCATTTGTTCTTAAATGGTGGTTCCGTTCCGGAGGAAAAAAAAAAAAAAAAAAAAAAAAAAAAAAAAAAAAAAAAAATGTTCTTAAATAATAAATGAGTATGACGAAATTTTGCAATTGAAATTTAAAATAAAACAAAAAATTTGTAAACCTCCCGCCCACCGTGTATTTCAGTTTCTACCTCCGGATCACCGTTAAATACTTCATCAGAGGATGGAGGTGAACAATTTTGTAAAACTCGTTCACCTTCAGGATGTCCTCGAGGATGGAGCGTGTATGAAAATGTCCCGGAGGTTCAAAATGAACCTCCGGATGAAAGGCCAAGACGCTACCACTTGAGTCACGGAGGCCGGTTTCAATATGACCTTAAAGATAATGAACCTTGATATAGCAGTGAGAATCGAAACGAGAGGGTACATATTTTTGAGTTTTTATAATTTAAATTAAATTAAATTAAATGCAATTATATATAAATGAATTGTATATATAGAATCGGAATAATCACTTTAAGTCTGCTTTAATCAAACCAAACCACCCTGGTGTATCTTGATGACTGGATAAAATCAGTTAAGCATGAATGTAGTTTAATTTAATAAAATATACAAATAAATAATTTTAATAAATATACAAATTTTTATAATAAAAGTTATAAATATATTATTAACAAACCACGCCTACTAGCTATCCCGGGGGATGTCCTAAAAGCAACTTATTTAATCATACAATTGTTATTTATTAACAGTTAAGAAAAAAAATGAATAACATTTTTATTTATTTAATTTTTTACTTTTTTATAAAAAAAAAAAAAGAAAGAATATTCTACCGTTACAATATATAAGTGAATAAATAGGATAAGCTAAAAATATCAATAAAATAGGAGACTACAAAGAATCCATAAGGGAGAAACACAAAGAAAACGACTAAGAATTAACCTTTTATCATTTTAAAAGTCAATAGAAAAAAAAAAATGTTTACAAACAAATCAATTCAAAAGTTCGTGTCAACAGCTTACTTCAAACGATTACATAAAAGATGACCTATTATTTTACTAAATGTTTAATAATAGAACTAAAAATAAAGGTATGAAAACAATAGTTCAACAACCGATCATTTGGCAGCACGCTTAACGCAAAAACGGTTTGACAAAGTATAATATATAGTTCATGCAACAACGTACAAACATTCGTAGAGGTAAATTACCTTCAGAAAACATTACTGCATTTAAAATACCATTGGCCATTTGATCATGAGCCAAAATTTTAAGTTATATATAAATTGAAGCAATAAAATTAGATTTATTTAGTGTTATAAATAAGTAAATAATATATATTAATATATAATTGTACAAATAAATTTATATTTAAAAAAAAAAAAAAGTTATAATATGTTTACTATATAAAATTATATTCTTTAATTCAGTACTTTTAAACTGTGCGTTACAACTTTGACAGCGCGGAAAGTTATAGAAAACTTTCTTAAAAACGATACGATTTCTACTAATAAAATTAATTATTGATACATATAATCCCAGTAGCGACTTCGCCCGCTTTATATGGTTACTTGTGTTTGCCGTCGTGGTCAGTTTTATGTTTTTAGTCAAATAATCATAAGAGGATGTACCCAGACGTGTAGTACCGAAAGCCATAGTGGCTATGTTAAACCGCCGCGCCATACACACCCCTTAAAAAATCAAAATAAAAAACCAAAAATGGTATTTAAATATTTATTTGAAGAGTTCAAATAAAAAAAATTACTTTTTACTTTAATGAACCTTGTGATAAAGCAGTGAGAATCGAAACGGAGGGTACATAAATTTGAGTTTTAATAATTAAAATGAAATTAAATGCAATTTTGTATATAAATAAATTTTATATATATAGAATTGGAATAATCATTTTAAATCTGTTTTAATAAAACCAAACCTTCCAGGTGAATTTTGATGACTGGATAAAATCAATTAAGCATGAATGTAGTTTAATTTAATAAAATATACAAATAAATAATTATAATAAAGATACCAATTTTTAAATTAAGTTATAAATATATTATTAAAACAAAAGCCCTAATCTAGTGAATATCTAGTTTAGTGTTAACAGAAATGGGAAAAATTTGCAATCATTGTTCGAAATCTTTCTATCTTTCTTCACCTCTTTCAAGTTTGAATTTCAAAAAATCTATACAAAGGTTTTTAGATATTTACATAAAGATTACATACATGAAAAATCAAGTTGATATCATCATTAGTAATAGATAAATTAAAAAATTAGTAAATTTCATTATTTCTCCATTTTAATCCATTTAC
Organism: Zanna intricata; assembly: GCA_010016005.3. Lineage (NCBI taxonomy): Eukaryota > Metazoa > Arthropoda > Insecta > Hemiptera > Fulgoridae > Zanna > Zanna intricata. Next base: position 28,683 of record JAAAKQ030494710.1, read on the forward strand.
ACAATTTCTTTTTCTGTTTCGATTCCGAAACCAACTTAAGGTATTACTTCAAAGTATGAATAAGGATTATATGTATGAATGTAAACGGTATAATCTTATACAGTCTCAAGTCGACCATTCGTGAGATATGAAGTTAATTGAAAATCAACCACCAAAGAACACCAGTATTTATAATCTAGTATTCAAATCCATAAAAAAAATAACAGCCTTTACTAGAATTTGAACCTTCTATTAGATTCAATTAAGAGATTTCAGATATAAGATAGTAGTATAAAAAATTTGAACAATTTTTTTTATTTTTATACAATGGTTCCATCGTATAAAAAATTATAAATTCAACTTCTAGATCAATTATTTTTTTTTGAAATTTTATTTTATTTTTGTTTGAAAATAAATTGAGTTAAAATATTTCAATAAATGGAAATAAAATAACATTTTAAATTTAAAAAGAAAAACATTTTTAAATAAAATTTTTAAAAAATGTAGAGAAGAGTCCACCCTCTCTTTGAAAAATTATTTTAGCTTACTAAACTTACTGTCTGAAACTTTTTTTTTAAAGAATTACCTTTAAATGTTTAACAAAATAGAATTTAAAATAATTTTCAGAACAATTTTTCTAAAATTTCAAAATATATTTCAAAGGGTGGAAGAGGGAAAACTTCTTCTTTTTGGCAGAACAATTTTTTTTATTCCGTTTTATAATTTAGAGATAAATTTCTAAAAAACAAAAAAAAAACCATTACCTATATAATATGAATATAACATATATATAGTTTATATAAATTAAAAACCCTTAATAAAAGGTTTTCTTATGAAATTTTCACCGAGGAAATCATTCTGAATAAATTACAATAACTAGGTCTCAGGAAATCTGGGCAATTTATGTCAAACATTTCACTCCAATGTAATATTAATATATTCCATAGTTAAACATCATAATTAATATGATTCGGTAACTTTTTTTTAATGTATAAAATTGAAGAATTTATTTTGAAATAACTTTATTATTTGTTAAAAAATAGAATTTATGATTATACGTTACAAAAATGTACTTTTAACAATTCTAAATATTTTTATAACCAATGATTTTACTCGTTATCTTGTTACCCCGTAGAAATTTAATATAGAGGAATGTTGCATTAAACAAGTATGCTAGTTGCCTATACTCTTAAAAAGAAGGGGTTGTTCTTCACTTTAAATAATGCATATTGTTTTATCATGCATTCATTTAACGAATTCTTTGAATGTTAATTTTAAACTTTTATAAACATTTTTCTTTTGTGGTTTGTTTTAAAATTTTAAATGAACTGATCAGAATTATTCTCATCTAAGATCAATAAATAGGTTATATTTATTTATTAATTTTATTTATATATTATATTTTTATTTCTTACCATTAATCGGTCTAGAGTCATAATCAAATAAGCATTTATTATTATTTTATAAGCATATTAGATTAAATGTTAGAAAATTCTTTCAATATATAAATTACTATTGATCTTTGTATTTTATGGTACAAATAAATTAAAAGGTTTTTTTTAACCTTTCTGTTATGAAATGTAAAATATAAAACGTTTTTTTTTTAATAACCTGTTATTTTTTTAAACATATAAAAACGTATATTATAAAGATTTATAACATAACTGAGGAGGAATATGGTATTTAAATTTTAAATACAGTACAAATTTAAAACAAATATTTATGAAAGTAGGCAGGATAAAAAAAATAGATATAATTTTTTTTTAGTGATTGCGTTCTGAAAAACGTTACATAAAGTTATAAGTTCTATAACTTAGAAAAAAATATCTTTAACATATTTTTATAAGTTTTTTAACGAATTTATATATTTTTAATTATTAAAAATCTATAAATTTAATATCTTTTTATTCCTGTCTGGCGAATTAACAAATTTCTTATATAAAATTCTTATTGATAATGGATTAATGTTTTGAAAAAAATCATGTGGGTTTTATTAGACTATTTAAATATAATTAAAATACCTGTTTGCCAGGTTCTTTTAACTAATATAAAAGTGTTATGTATACATATGTACGTTATTATATAATTGATAATTAAAAATAAATAATATATTATATATATATATATATATATATATATATATATATATATATAAATAAATAATTATATATATTATATATAAATAAAATAAATTATTTTCGTTTCACTCATTTATGATTAATTATATTAAGATTTAACAATTTGTTAAACCAAAAAGTCTTTGAAAGAAAAATATTAATATTCAAAACCCATAAGTTTTAAAGAGGTCAAGTACAGCCTGCCGGCCTCCATGGCGCGAGTGGTAGCAACTTGACCTTTCCTCGGGAGGATCAGGGATCGAATCCCGGTCAGGTATGACATTTTCACACACGCTACAAATCATTAATTTCATCTTGTAATCATGTAACACCTAACGGTGGTTCCGGAAGATTAAAAAAAGTCTGCACTTTTTTGGTTGAAATTAAACAATTTATATTTTTTTATACCCTATATATTTTATAATTTATTATTTTTTTATAATTTAGTTATGAAAGATGAGATAGAGTCATTAGCCCACTGGAAATTGGTAGCGTAAGAGAAGTGTTATATGCCTTACCAGGATTCGAACCTGGAAACTCTGCACAAAATTCCGAGACGCTACCTACTCACCATGGAGTTGGGCATTTTTATTTCGTTATTTTTATAATTTATTATTTATTTATTTATTTTTAATTAAAATTATGTTTAATTATTACGTTTAGTTAAGATTAATTTAATTTTAATTACAACTATTATTAATTAATTTTCACATATATATATATATATAATGTGACGTATATGTATGTGTGTGTGTGACAGAAAATCAGTTACACTGATATTTATAAAATAGATAATTTCTATTTTTTATTTACGTAAGACCTTTTATTTGTTTTACAACCAACATAGTTTGATTTTGTACTGAATAAATGTTTTTTACAATGGTTTGTTCCTTTAATTTTTTTTTTTTTTAAAGAAGAAAGATGTACAGAACTAAAATAGATATTAATTATTCTTGTATTTAAAGGCTATTATTTAAGATACGGTATAATATTATTACTGTTATATTTTCATAAAGAATATTTGATTAAATATGTTATAATTATATTTAAAAGACGGTTTTCATCCCTGTAATTTACCACTTTTGTTATGTAATTAAATACCCGCAGCAATATACATATAAAACTACGTTTTAATAGATTTAACTTTTTATTTTCATTTAAAAAATTGGATTTTACTTTTTTACATTTAAATAGAATTAATTAAAAGAATTGTTTTAAAGATATGTATATTAAGAATTAAGTTTTATAATACTTAATAAATTTAATATCGACTGTGATGCTAATAGCAATAATTATGTAAAAATGTAACTTAAAGAAAGAAAAATTAATCTGTCAAGTTAACGTCGCACTGGGCACATACCCCTGCTCCTGGCCATTCTCCGTAATAGGAAGATGATTTTCCTTTTCGATTTCATTAATAGTAATTTCTCCTTGATCGTTACTTTCCCGCCGTTTACTACTAGTTTTCTTAACTTTGCGCACTTTGCGCTCAGTTGTATAAGTTGTCTGCTGTACTTCGACTTCGGCCATCTTGCACCAAGACTGATCGCACGGCTACTGAACTGGACGGCGTCGCGGCGCGTCCTCTTTCCCCCAACGAAACGTCGACGCCCCCTCCACCTTAAATATCTACTACTCTAAAATTCCCTCTTTAACAAGCGTCGTCATAACCCCTCTTCGCCTTGACCTGCTCAATTCCATACTTTATCATCAGTAAAATGTCAGTCAGCAACCGATTGTTATATTAAAAATATTCCACAACATATTATCGTATAGGTCGATTAACAATATCGATATTAAACGATAATAGTGTAATATCGTTAAACGGGTTACACCTTAAGAATAACATTACATATCACTGACCTAAAATTTTAGGTCATAGAAAAAAGGTTCATCATAATATAAGGTAAAACGTAAAAATTAATAAATAAAGTTACTAAAAAATTTGTTTGTGTTAAATCCCTATTTATATTACAGTATTCAAAATTAAACTAGTAGCAATAAAAATTGATTAATTTAAAACACATCTGATATGGACACTACATGACTTCTGTGTACGCCTATTAAATTCTATATACACACATTTTTAAAAATACATAAAATTTTATTTCATTAATAACGTAAATTATTATTTATTGTAATCTTTTTTTTTTACAATCAGAGGTTAATAATTATTAATACAGCAATATATGTAAATTAAAAAAAAAAAAAGAAGTAACAAAAGAAAATGAAGTTGAATTCGAACCGATATGCCTTCCCCTTGTAAAATCAACATATTTTATAAATTAAAATTTTATATGGCTATAACTCTGGAACCAACGAAATAAGTACTACTTATGATATATCTTGGAAAGCTCTTAATGAAGGCTTAATCGTATTACTGCCATTAAGAAAAAATCCAAAATCCATTTTTTTTTTGGATTTTGAAAATATTTGGTCAAGTCGATTGAAATCAAAACGGGAGGTGCACAACTAGATGTTATAACAGTTTTAAATTCATATTTCAACATCCTAAGGCTAATCGTTTTTGTGTTATGACAGATATATACATTCATACGTAGGCACATACCGGTACGTACACAAGTCACGTCGAAACTAGTTAAAATGTATTTAGGGATGGTCAAAGTGTATAGTTTCGTTGAAATCTGAAAACCGAAATTTTTTGTGATCAAAAAATACTTTCTTTACTTTGTACAAGTAAGTAAAAAAGATTAATAAAAGCTATTAAAAGAAAAAAAAAACAAATAAATAAGAAATCTATGTGACAATATAAGATTTGCTACGAATATAATTAATAGATCATCAATATATCAGTGTTTTTTTTAGCTGACATTACTACTTTTATTTACTTTTTATTTTATTTTCGAGCTATATGCGTAAAGAACTTAAAAAATTGTAAACAATCTCGTAGAAATTACGTATGGGCTATTACTCTCAAGAGTCATCGTTATTCACTACTTACTGGATAAAATAAAATATTCAGATAAAATATTTGTATGTTCCAAAAATCAAATCTTTAATGAAATTAGGAATTAATTGAAGCTGTTTATAAACTACTATACCCCTAGCACAACAAATTCTAAGAGTTTAATCTTTAAATTTTTGGCAAGTCGCCGCCAGATTAGACAATGACATTAAATTTAGTGAAACACGTATTGTAATACCTTTCTGAAGAAGAGGAAAACGATTTTTTTTTCTCCTGAGCGCAAAACGAAGTGTCCTCATTAATATCCGAACAAAATATTTATATAATAAAATATTAAATTTAAAATACGAACCTAAAAATTAAAAAAAAAAATTAAAATTTGGCATAGTCCAAATGGCATTAACAGACGAAAAAGTTTGTATCAAATTTTTGACTTTAAAAAATCGTAAGACATTCGATAACACAGTCATATAGTTACCTAAAATATTTCTGATGTTACCCCAAATTAAAATTACCTATACAACCCCGCACAACAGACACAGTTTATAAGTATGTGGTACACTAGCTAGCAGTTGGCAATCACAGCGAACATAAACGGGTGCATCGATCTGAGTCATTAGATATCCCTGAGTGAGCGCTATTCGCAAACGGCAAATAATTATAAATAATAATTCGTATATGATATCGAAATCTATATTCCTCAAACCATCATAACTGTTAAATATAATATAAATAGTTGTCATTCCCTTTAATATAATTATCACAATATTTTGTTTTTACTACATTACTAAACTAAAAATACAAACTGATGTTTTATTAATAGTGACATTAAAAATCAAATAACTGCTGAAAAAGTCGATAGTGATAAAAACAATGATCGATAGAGATAACGACAATCGAAATAGACAATATCTATCGATATAAAATTTAACAAAAGAAGTTCTAGGAACCACCATTAGGTTATATCTTCAGAGGATGAGATGAACGAATTGTAGCGTGTTTGAAAGATGACATGCCTGACTGGGATTCGAACCCGGGACCTCCGGATGAAAGGCCGAGACGCTACCACTCGGCTATGGAAACATTCCAGAGTTGAGTGGAGGATCTTAGTTGAGTTGAGTTGAGTGTTCGGTTGAGGTTTTCTCGCTCCGCGTTCTTGATAGTTTTTGAGTGGTTTTTTCGGCTATTTTTTCGGATTTGTTGATTGGCAATTGTTGGTGGATAGTTTGTAGATACCCTTATGAAATTTTATGAGTTTTGGACGACGGACAGACACGCTAAATCGAAACATTCCAGAGGTAAAAATAAAATGCTACAGCTAAAATTTCTTTGATTGGATCAGTATTTTTTTGCGGTTATCGAGAAAAAATGAAAAATATACTGTCCTTTTACACAATAGTGAGATTAATCAATGTCATAAACATCTATAATATATTGTAATAAATTACCATAATAGGTAATATTTCTATTGTTTTCTAATTTGTATATAAAATGTAATTAAATGTAAAAAAAAGGAACTGGCTAGGGCACTCTATGAGCAGAAGGTGTTGATTAGTATAAGCTATAGAAGGCTTGGTGAATGGAAGAGGAAAGAAGAAATTTCAAATGATGTATAGGATTATGAAGGGGGAAAATATGCCGAAACAAAGAGGTTAGCAAAGGATAGAACAAGGTGGAGAGCAGCAGCCGTGACAGGACCTGCTCTAATGCAGAACACAACCAATGAATGAATGAATTGGTATATAGAAGAAGCAAAAAAAAAAAAAAAAGAAAGGTAATTAGTAACAGATTTTCAATTGGATAATTACCTAAGAAGAAAAAAATCTATAAATAGTGTTCTTTTGGCAGAGATAAATAAAGTGCACTTAGAACTAAGTCTAAATGATATATATAGATTTATTGCTATGAATGAATTTCACTTTGAAAAGAAATAAAAGAATGGTAATGGATTGATAGAAAGAAGGAAAATGTGAAATAAAATAACTAAAAATATATAAAATAAAATATATATATATATATATATAACATAACTAATTATATCAAAAATTACAAAATTTTGCGACCCCACAGAGTAAAATCAGAAAGGATGGATGAAATAATACAAATACATAAAACAGATTAGTATAATCAAGGAGAGCTTGTATAAAACAAAACTCTAGCCAGTATTAAAAATATAGATCAAAGGATATGAAAGATATCTTTTTTAGACATTTGCATGGTTGTATCACTTTACGGTGGCAAAATAAGAAAACAGAAAGAATAGACTTCTGAAATATAGTGTTACAAGAGGATGTTGAAAACTAGGTGGACAGATAAAATACAAAATGAAGTGGCTTTAAGGCTGCTAAAAGAGGAGAGAAATTTATTAAGTCCAGGATGTAATAAATAAACTGAGATTAAAATGAGAAAACCTTTTTACTTCCTTGTACGAAGTATTGTGATCGCGAAAAATTTCGGTTTTTAGATTTCAACGGAAATATCTATTTTGATCATCTCTAAATCCATTCTGAATAGTTTCAGCTTGACGTCTGAACGTACGTATGTATGTACATACGTATTTGCGTTACGTAAATATCTTGTATAACTCAAAAACGATTAGTCGAAGGATGTTACAATTTTGGATTTAGGACTGCTGTAATATTTAGTTGTGCACCTTCCCTTTTGATTGCAATCGACTAAACCAAAAGTATCCAAAATAAAGCCCAAAATCCAAAAAAAAATTGGGATTTTGGACATTTTCTTAACTTTAGTGATAAGGCCTTATTGAGAGTTTTTTTAACTATACATCATAAGTTGTACTTATTTTCATTGGTTTCAGAGTTACAGCCAAATGAAATTTTAGTTAATGAAATATTTGGTTCTTACAAGGGAAGGGTACATCGATTCAAATCAGACTAGATTTTCTTTTCTTTTTCTTAACTTTTTTTTTTTTTAATTTAAATATATTGAATAGTTATTAACCACTGATTGTAAAAAAAAAATTTACAATAAATAATAATTCAATAATAACAATAAAAAATAAAGAAACGAAAAAATATCAGAATTTATTAATGAAATAAAATTTTATGTATTTTTCATTAAAAAAAAAAATTGTATATATGATTTAATAAGCGTATAAGAAAGTCATGTGGTGTCCACATCAGATTTTTTGTTTTCCCAAAAATTATTTTTATGAAAATATTTTTAGAGTCTTCTTGAAACATAGGAGAAGTTTTTAACTATGAACAATAATATGTTTTTATATAGAATCTGATTTAGACGCCGAATAATACGAAAAAAAAAGTTAAAATTATCAAAACAGTAAAATCTCTAGGTCAAGAGAAATAGTTGTTCATTGTTAAACGAGTAAGCGATTTAAATTTACAAAGGATATACATTTGTATGGGTTATAAACGACTTGACATGAAACTTAAATCATCTTTCAATCATTATTATTTTCTTAATACACATTATTAAGAATAACAAACATCTCATGCCAGGCTTGCTAGGGAAAATTATATGTTAAACAGCCTTCTTCACTTAGAATATACTGTTACATATAAGCATATTGATCCTATCGAATTGTAAACGATATTAAGTCCTACCAATATTATATACATATTTACTTTGTTGTGTATCAGAGGGACGGTTGAGGTAATTAACATCACTATTCCCGGGGGAGTAATTGTTGCTTATATTACGGAAACTATACATGGCTCACAACCTTAAGTAAGTAGTGTATTTGAATTACGAAACAAAACAAGATTATATACTCCTCTATTTGTAATTAAAATGTCATATATATATTTATTAAATGAGCTTTTGAAGCCCACTTCCTCAAGCTACTTTTCTTTTTTTTTTTATTAAGCAATTTACATTTTATTCAATAATTTTATTAAAAATTTGATAATTTTAAAACAATCAAATTTTTTTTCCAAACTGTTCGTGAGAAAGCATTATTTTTTATCCTTGCGATGAATAGTTTGAATATATATTTTAAATAAATAAATACAACCGTTTTGAGATTTTAGGATTAGACAAAAGTATTACTACTTTTCTGGGTGTTATCATATAATAAACATGTCAAAGATATTTTTGCTATATTAAAAACCCTTTTATTTAAAAAAAAAAAAATTACTTTTAAAATTTAAAAATTTTCTGGTAATAATTATAAAAAAAATATTTAAGGAATTATGATATATTTTTATGAATAAATTAAAGGATAAAAATCATAAGTTAAATTAAGAACCGATGTTATTTTCTACTGTTTACAGTTTACTTATTAGGCACTAAGTCAATGCCGAGTTAAAATCATTAAACTAGGTTAGAAGAAAGTATTTATAACTGTAATATACTCTAAAAATAAAACAGAGAAAAAAAGATCAAATATCCTTTATTATTTTAGTATTTTATCTTTCGACATTCATTACGGGAATTTTTTTTTTATAAACTGATTATAAAAAAAAAAAATATTCCTAAAAATTTTCCGTAGTATTATAAAATTTATTTTTTTCCATAATATTGATTTACAAAAGAGACTGATTCAATAAAGAATCATTCTGAAATTATGATCCGGAAGTTATCATTCTTAAAGTAGTCTTCGGATAATCTAGTGCAGCTTTTATTGTAGACAGCTGCATTTCTTGTTCAATCAGTAATATATATATAGATAAAGAGAGAGAGAGAGAGAGAGAGAGAGAGCTATGGGTGGGAGAGGGAGAGGGAGGGAGAGAGAATCTTTTAGCGCCCGTATATATATAGCCGTATATATATATATATATATAACCGTGGCAACGTCTAGGGTCGAGAGGCAGCTCAATTGTTGAGGATGCCTTGGTCCGGGAAACACGCAAAAGTATCCTGAGTCGAGGTACTTCTGAGAATGCATGGGGCTCCCTCTAGGTTTGAGAGAGTTGCGCGAGCCCAGGGGAGGGGGGTTCGGGTGCGTGCAATGCGTACTCGGTCCCGGTGATAGTTTTAAGTGTAAGGACGGGAAGGGCAGCTCCCCTGAGATTTCATTTCGGCACTCCACAAGCGGAGGGTTGGAATGCTCGAATAAGACAGAGGAGACACCGATGGGGAGTCGTTTAAGGACCCAAGCAGGAGGATAGTAGGTCAATTTTGCTGCCACGGCACTGAAGAGCGGCTGATGTCATGCCTAACGGTGGTTCCAGCTGTTCTTTAGGTGCATTTTCACACACACTACAAATCATTCATCTTATCTTCTGATGAGATGATATACCTGAGATGAGATGAGATGATATACTGATGAGATGAATACCTAACGATGGTTCCGCATGTTAAAAAAAGTATATAATGTTCGGTTATAAAGAACAAACGAAAACGACGTGAGCTCTTTTCATAATAATAAGATCTATCAACTTTACTAAACACTATTTTCTGAGTGATTATACATATGTGAAATCATTACATTCCAATTAAACATTTATTCTAAAAGACAACAATTTTCGCCAAACCAGACAACATCGTATAAAACTTCGATTAATGAGAAACGACTTATAATTCTGTTCATATTTTTTGATAAATAACCTCTTTTTTTTTTTCTTTCTTTTTTGGTTTAGCCTCCGGAACCACCGTAAATTTTTTCTTCAGAGAATGAATGAGGATGATTTGTATGACGTATGATTTGTGACGTGAATTCTTGTATAGTCTCAGGGCAACCATTAATGATATGTTAATAAATTAATTATAAAATTACCTGATAAATCAAACGATATTTTCCTCCATTTAAAATTAAATTTAAATAATTCCTTTTACAGAAACAACATTACTGAATTTTTAAGGTTTTAATCAATTAAATTTTAGCATACGTCATTTAGCATTACAGAAATATTAAAAAAAATAATATCTTAAAAATTAATATCTTGTTGAGTAAAATTTAATTAATTAATTTTATTTAACTTTGTACAACTCTGTCAATATTATATATATATATATATATATATATTTTAAAACAACATACATTAACTACTTAATTTTCTTTTTATATAATTCTATACGTTTTGATTTTTTTCTGATCATGATTTTCCTATGGTATCCTTGATCCAACCAATGAAAATTCTTTGAACATTTATGTTCTTGTTATTCATTCATTGAATAGCAAACCTACAATTCTTGACGTGATCAAAGAAGCGATATTTTAACGGTTCTTTGAAGAATTGCTAAGCCAATGGATAAATTAAACAGACCTACATAAATAATAAATTGTTTTTAATTAAAAATATATTAATTTTATATGTATATACTGTATCTTTAAAAGAAAAAAAAAAAAAATATATATATATAAACCATCTGAGAAACAAGATACACTCAATTTCAAAGAATTTTAAATTTGGAAACTTTTCCTCTCGGATCCAACATTTGAATCTAATAGTAAACTTTCTTGTAGTTAAGAAAAAGGAAAAAAAATAAATGTTCAAGGGAGAAAAACAAGTTATACTTTTTTCCCTAGTTAAGGAACACTGCAGATGTATGTATAATGAATAAATGTTGTTTTGCGGAGAATTAGTTTAGCATAATATGATGTAAGATTAGAGAAGTTAAAATTAATAATTTATAAATAAATATATTTATATATAATTTTTATTTACTAAATTTAAAATTCTTCTTTTTTTATTAGGTGCTAATACTTTTTATGGCCTCTTGCAAATATTGATATGAGTAATTTTAATTACGATTATAGCCTAATGTACAGATTCATTAATATTAATAAACATGAAAATTTTTGGAATTCAAAAAACTATACACATCTTGCATTAATTTACATCCATCATTGTAGATAATTACGTATTAAGAAACATAAACAAACAGTATTAAATATCACAGAAAAGGTAAATAATACAATAAACAGAAATGTTATATCAAATATATGTAATGCTTGATTAAACAGGTGTGTGTACAGTGTGTATACTATGCGAAACAATGCACGAAACGCATGCACCTGTAAATGAAAGAGTGATTGGGGGAAGCGGAGAAAAGATAAAGAAAGAAACATTCCTTTTACTATGAAACAGGTTGGAATAATAATAATAATACATTAATATGTCATTTTAAGTAACACTATATTAATCGTTAAAGATATAGAAATATAAATCATAAATCCGACACTAAACATGCTATCGCACACTTTAATTTTTCTGTACACAAACATCTGATTAACCAAGCAAAAACTTTCTCTTATAAGAATTCCATAATTAGTAATGAATTATATATGTACTCGATAAAAAATATTTTTTAATTTTTCCGATAAAAAAAAATTGGACGTGGACACTACATGACTTCCTTGTACGAAAATGCACAAATAATACAATACTAGATTATAATCTTCAATTAATATTAAATGATCCGGAGATCCCGGGTTTGTTACCGGTCAGGTATGGCATTTTCACATACGCTACAAATCATTCCTCTCATCCTTTGAAGCAATACCTAACAGTGGTCTCAGAGGTTAAAAATTAAATAAATAAATCATCCGATATTTCACCTAATCTATTACATACACACATATGTACGAGGGCCGTTTTTTTTCGACCTCCGATAGGCTATAAATAAAAGACAAGTTCATATAAAACAATAATTTTATTACCAAAAGATTGG